>CAJHXA020000001.1:4254275-4299275 GCA_905147815.2 Phalera bucephala
TCCCTTGTTTTACTAGCCCTTACTATACCTAGGTGCGTTTTTGTGTTTTCGCAGATGTTCGCGCTAGCCCCACAAATGGGGTGTCCAGAGACAGGTCTCGTCGAGGCGATCACAACGGTATATAAAACAAGGTACACGTCTATATAAAAATTTGGAAAAATCGAACTTTGAAGATGTCAAAAAAGTCCAATGTATGAAAAGTTTAAAAATTATCTTCAGAAAATGTTCGGGAAAGTGTGTTAATATTACGGGCTAATTAAGCCGCTTAAAACAATATACATATTGTGTAGTCACAGACTTAAGGTTTCTATAGAATAAGCAGATTTCCCTTGTTTTACTAGCCCTTACTATACCTCGGTGCGTTTTTGTGTTTTCGCAGATGTTCGCGCTAGCCCCACAAATGGGGTGTCCAGAGACAGGTCTCGTCGAGGCGATCACAACGGTATATAAAACAAGGTACACGTCTATATAAAAATTTGGAAAAATCGAACTTTGAAGATGTCAAAAAAGTCCAATGTATGGAAAGTTTAAAAATTTTCTTCGGAAAATGTTCGGGAAAGTGTGTTAATATTACGGGCTAATTAAGCCGCTTAAAACAATATACATATTGTGTAGTCACAGACTTAAGGTTTCTATAGAATAAGCAGATTTCCCTTGTTTTACTAGCCCTTACTATACCTCGGTGCGTTTTTGTGTTTTCGCAGATGTTCGCGCTAGCCCCACAAATGGGGTGTCCAGAGACAGGTCTCGTCGAGGCGATCACAACGGTATATAAAACAAGGTACACGTCTATATAAAAATTTGGAAAAATCGAACTTTGAACATGTCAAAAAAGTCCAATATATGAAAAGTTTAAAAATTTTCTTTGGAAAATGTTTGGGAAAGTGTGTTAATATTACAGGCTAATTAAGCCGCTTAAAACAATATATATATATATATATATATATATATATATATATATATATATATATTTACATCCTGGAACCTTTTTGGCGTCCTACATGGCTAATTTTGCATATAATGTGGCGTCAACCTGCTTTCGACGTCCGATATACGGACGTCAGATCGGAGGATGTTTCCAATGATCGCGGCTTGTCTTAAAGATATCGAAAAAGTAAAAAAAAAAAAAAAAAATTGGACGTAAGTTCCCTGCCGATCTTGCATTTCTGAATATTCCTTTAGTTCTGCTAGATTTTGTCACAAAAACTAGTGGCGCTGTCGTCATTATTCTATACCTTCATTGATAGCCGTATGTGACGTCCAACGAGAGATCGAAATGCGACGTTGCGACACCGTGCACATAACACTTCTGAACTTGTAGGATCCTGTTAATTGTTTATTATATTCGCGATTCGTGAGTATAGTATATATACGCCTTCAGTTGATAGGTAATGTTGCGTCTGCCTTTTTAAGCGAAATGTCTAAAATAAACAATCGAAGTGAAAAGTTGCTCAAATTAATTCCCGGACTTGAAAGTAAGATTGCTGAATTATTATTTCTTGTTTTAATCGATTGGTAGATACTATTCATAATACGAATTCAAGTATAGGTAAATACGGACGATTTAGCGCAGTGGTTAAGAGCTCCTCCGCCCACTGTGTCTAATAGTCGCGGGTTCGATTCCCGTACGGGACAAATCCTTGTGTGATCCACAATTATTTGTCCCGGTCTGGGTATTTGTGTATGTGAATTTTCATGTTTGTAAACGCACCCACGATACAGGAATAAATCCTAATGTGGAGCTACGTTTTTAGAACAAAAAGAAAAAAGAAAACAAAAAGTATGTCCTTAACCGACTGCAAAACGGAGGAGGCTCTAAATCTTCCGTCGTTTTATATTTAAACCTGACTGTTTTGTTTTTACTTTTTTACATATCTACCTATACTCTTTTATTACCTATACTTAAGTAATTATTTCAGTGTCAAATAACAATATTGTTATGCCTCGACCTAGAAGAAAACACAAAAATGATTGTTATGACAAAAAACGTACATTGTTAAGTATTTTTTCAATTATATTTATGAGTAGGTAGTTTATCTATTGTTCGCTAAACTAAATAATAAGAATCTAAAGGAAAAAAACTAAATCGTTTACATATAAATATCCGAACACATCTCGGCACCCTATACTTTGCACATTTTAGTGATATTTTGTGTTGTTGATAGTTATCACCCCCTTGTAAGAAAAAATAATACACGGTCGACCTCTCTACCCATTAAATCATTTTACGTGATAACTAAATGGCCACATAATGCAGCTTAAAAGAAAAAAATAATTATACGAGTATATGGACGTTATAGTATCGTAAAAGTTTCAAACTATTATTCATTTGACATCCTGGACGTCAAATGACAAATATTGTAAAACTTTTATGACATTATGACGTCTATATGTCTAACTAAATACGTGTCATATATGTTTAGTTAATATTATAAGGCAGGCAAGCAGTCAGCAAGTAGTTTGAAGCGGGGAACGGATGAATTTTTTTTTATCAAGGTCAGATTTTTTCTACTACATTCTTGTACTAGTTTTTATTTTGCTTTCCCATTGTTATTATAATTAAATCAAACGTGAAACGTAAAATTAAGGCGAGAAATTGGCGAAAATATGGCTTTCAAACATATGAATATAAGGCAAGTTTTATGAAAATATTTAAAGTATTTAGATATATTTAATCATAGCATTAACTCTTTAATCCGTTAATCGTTAAACGACATTTCGACTAATGTATTAACTTTTAAGTTAACTTTAAAAAATGTTAACAGACTCGTTAACTTCCTTTAATTTTTATCAAGTCGCGCCGCATGAAACACGACCACGAATCATATTTGCAAGGAATCATATTTCTTGCAAATATGATTCCTTTACATGCTGATACAAAAATTAAAATTGTTAACTGATATTAAAATTGTTAACTTCCAGACTCCAAACCAACAATTTTTATAGGTAGATCTAGTGATCTACTTAAAAACGCAACGATATAATGCAGTTTTTATCACATATTAACGGATTAACGATTAACGTTAACTTACGTTAAATGTCCTGAAATATTACCGAAGTTAACTGTTTTCCTTACAGAATAGCAATTAACGAAGTTAATCATTTGATTAACAGTGCCCAGCTTTGTATTCGCCAATGTTTGGCGGTCCGAGGTTCGACCTTCCGCTATTCGCATACGGATTACTTAATAAAATAATAAACAGGGTTACTGAAAACTCCCTGCGTATCTTTCAGGGACACGTACCACGTTTGTCTGTAATCGTTTTTTCTTCAACTTTGTATAGAGCAGCTGATCGATTATTCGAGGTCCCCATATTAGGAGTGGGTAAGTCCAACTCACACTTGGCTAGTGTCTATTATTAATTTGTTGAGTTACTATGAGAGCATCTAGGACTACTAACATCAAATTTATTATGCCTATAATAAGTTACCCGAATAATACTTTTATTTCACAGAGGCCCAGACACAATCAGCCCTCAATATCAATATGTAATACCAGTACTGACGATTCATTTATGGACACTACTGACAATGAGAAGAACAGAGATAAAACTTATATGCCAGTTACAGACGACGATACTGCAGACAGTTCATATCCATCCGACAACTTGTCGGTTTCTTTGAAGGATGTGTCTAATTGCACTAGAGATTTGACTTCTGGAAGTATTTTATTGGAACTGAACACCGATGAAACACATTTGATAGACCAAGTTGTTAGTAATGTTCCCATATTGTGATGTTTTAAATAGTTCAGCTTAATAAAGAGCTAAGAATATTGCTCGTTAGTTCGTAACTGTTACTGACATTCTGTTTTAAAATTCTGATTTGATTCTAAAATGGAGGTGATTGATGTTGACACATTTTTGAACAAAAGTTTGTTTTATCATATTTTGACTAACAACCTCGGATGGCCTTGGGATGAAACCCACTTTATTTTAAGATCCCACTGCATTAATTGTAAAAACATTACTGTTTATTTTCACGATCAACCGTGGCATATTGTTGCTGATATGAATGAACCTGAAAATTTGACTTATTTTCTTGAACTTCCCAAGTTTTGGTGCTTCCATTGCGAATATTCTTTGTATGATCATTACCCCATAGATGAATGCGATTTTTGTTCTTAATTTTACACCAAAACTAATAGGTTAAATGGGTCAAATTACCAAAAAAAATCTAAATGTTATTTTTCAATCTGCGATTTTATTTGTGTTAAATTTTATTTTCTGTTTATTGTTAAACAGGCTTTAAACTAATCACTTGTACGGTTTACAGGTATTAATACATGCATGTACATATACGGACGTTACAATGTTGTGAAAGTTTCAAAATATTGTTCATTTGACATCCAGGATGTCTATCAAGCAGTGATAGCCTAGTGGTTAGACTGTTGGACTGCAAAGTCAAAGGTCTTGGATTCAAACCCAGGCACGCACCTCTGTCTTTTCGAAAGCATGTGCGTATTAAAAAGTAATTATCACTTGTTTTAACGGTGAAGGAAAACATCGTGAGGAAACCTGCATGCCTAAGAGTTTCTCGAAGGTATGTGAAGTTCGCCAACCCGCACTAGGCCAGCGTAGTGGACTATGGCCTAAACCCTCTCAGTTTGAGAGGAGGCCCGTGCCCAGCAGTGGGACAGTTTCTTAACAAGGCTAATATTATTATTTATTTTTATTATTCAGGATGTCAAATGAATAATAGTTTGAAACTTTTAGGATATTGCGACGTCCGTATACTCGTATATATCTAAATACCTGTAAAACGTGCAAATGATTAAATATATAGACGTTTGAGGCTAATCGTATGCTTTTGCGTAGATATGCGTATGATTTTGCAACGCAGGGCAGGCGACGCAGACACAGGCGGCCAGCGTATGCCAGAGCAGAACAGACGCAAGTGTACGTCGCGCCTGAGTCGCAGCATACGCAGCTGTCAGTAGGTTTACGCATTAAAAAATCTGGTCTACCCTGAGCTGCCTTATCCGAGTCTCAGCATACGCTTAGCTACAATTTCGTTAAAGTTGACACTATCTTTCATTTGACATCCAGGATGTCAAATGAAAAATAGTTTGAAAATTTACGATATTGTAACGTCCGCATACTCGCATATGTCTAAATATGTATAAAAGATATTGTAAGTTAATAGTTTAGGGTACTTAATTAGGGTACTGCTAACCTAATGGGAGCCACCATTTTTATGGTCACCACTTAGCACTAGGCGCGTAAAGTCTTGTCTTGGTATATTTCATTTTATTAGTTATGATTGTGTACTTTTAATATTATACGGATGTCAGATAATTGAAATACATTTAAATGGTGGTATTTTCGACGTCCGATTAAAATTTCGAGAGTCAGATATGATTACTGACGTCCGTATAAACGTTTTATAAACTTAGGTTGTTATAGCCCACTGTGTTCGACTTAATTTTTTTGAGATAATTTTCTATTGCCTCCAGTAACCTGGTTATTACTTATTATCAGTAACTGTTATAATTATCTACCTCATTAAATGTGTTCCTATCCAAACATACTTGTAACTTAGAAGTAGATAGATAGGTACTTTTAATTTAAGTAACTATTTCTTGTAATATTATTGAAATAAATGACATTTAATCTCAATTGTGTGAAACTTTCACAATATTTGTTTATATGACGTCCAGGATGTCAAATGAATAAAAGTTTGAAACTTTTACGATATTCAACGTCCGTATACTCGTATATATCTAATTACCTGTAAAACGTGCAAATGATTACATATATGGACGTTTGAGGCTAAGCGTATGCTTTTGCGTAGATATGCGTATGATTTTGCAACGCAGGGCAGGCGACGCAGACATAGGCGGCCAGCGTATGCCAGAGCAGAACTGACGCATGTGTGCGTCGCGCCGGAGTCGCAGCATACGCAGCTGTCAGTAGGTTTACGTATTAAAAAATCTGCTCTACCCTGCGCTGCCTTATCCGAGTCTCAGCATACGCTTAGCTACAATTTCGTTAAAGTTGACACTATCTGTGTTTTGACATCCAGGATGTCAAATGAAAAATAGTTTGAAAATTTACGATATTGTAACGTCCGTATACTTGCATATGTCTAAATATGTATAAAATATATTGTAAGTTAATAGTTTAAGGTAATTAATTAGGGTACTGCTAACCTAATGGGAGCCACTATTTTTATGCTCACCGCTTAGCACTAGGTGCGTAAAATCTTGTCTTGGTATATTTTATTTTATTAGTTATGATTGTGTACTTTTAATATTATACGGATGTTAGATAATTGAAATACATTTAAATGGTGGTATTTTCGACGTCCGCTTAAAATTTCGAGAGTCAGATATTATTACTGACATCCGTATAATAACCTGCGTATAATAATCCGTTTTATAAACTTAGGTTGTTGTAGCCCACTGTGTTCGACTTAATTTTTTTGAGATAGTTTGTTATTGCCTTAAGTAACCTAGTCATTACTTATTATCAGTAATTGTAAAAATTGTCTAGCTCATAAAACGTGTTCCTATCCAAACATACTTGTAAATTAGAAGTAGGTAGATTGGTACTTTTAATTTAAGTAATTATTTCTTAAGACATTATCGTAATCAATGACATATGATCTCAATATTTGTTTTATATTTCATAACTTTAAACTTTACACTTCGCTAGCATAGACTAGGCACTTAAGAGCGGCAACGTCGCACTATTCAGAGGAGTTGCAATAGACAGGAAAACGTAAATTAACTTATGTATATTATGGGAAGCCAGATAATTGATAGTGTTGGCTAGAGTCCTAATTGATTTCACTATGCTTGTCGATATACGTATATTTGTATATCAATATGTGTCAAAATTTTAGAAAAGTAAGTTGCAAGCAATTCTTGACACTGCCTTAGCGACTAATATTCGCTGTAAAAGTTGATATTTTTTAAGTGGAACTGGTGGACGTCAGAATAATGCTAAATGAAAGGGTGCCCAATAGGTAGCGTGATGTAAATATATATATATATATATATATATATATATATATTGTGTAGTCACAGACTTAAGGTTTCTATAGAACAAGCAGATTTCCCTTGTTTTACTGGCCCTTACTATACCTCGGTGCGTTTTTGTCTTTTCGCAGATGTTCGCGCTAGCCCCACAAATGGGGTGTCCAGAGACAGGTCTCGTCGAGGCGATCACAACGGTATATAAAACAAGGTACACGTCTATATAAAAATTTGGAAAAATCGATTTTGAAGATGTCAAAAAAGTCCAATGTATGGAAAGTTTAAAAATTTTCTATGGAAAATGTTCGGGAAAGTGTGTTAATATTACGGGCTAATTAAGCAGCTTAAAACAATATACATATTGTGTAGTCACAGACTTAAGGTTTCTATAGAATAAGCAGGTTTCCCTTGTTTTACTAGCCCTTACTATAACTCGGTGCGTTTTTGTGTTTTCGCAGATGTTCGCGCTAGCCCCACAAATGGGGTGTCCAGAGACAGGTCTCGTCGAGGCGATCACAACGGTATATAAAACAAGGTACACGTCTATATAAAAATTTGGAAAAATCGAACTTTGAAGATGTCAAAAAAGTCCAATGTATGGAAAGTTTAAAAATTTTCTTCGGAAAATGTTCGGGAAAGTGTGTTAATATTACGGGCTATTTAGCCGCTTAAAACAATATATATATTGTGTAGTCACAGACTTAAGGTTTCTATAGAATAAGCAGGTTTCCCTTGTTTTACTAGCCCTTACTATACCTCTGTGCATTTTTGTGTTTTCGCAGATGTTCGCGCTAGCCCCACAAATGGGGTGTCCAGAGACAGGTCTCGTCGAGGCGATCACAACGGTATATAAAACAAGGTACACGTCTATATAAAAATTTGGAAAAATCGAATTTTGAAGATGTCAAAAAAGTCCAATGTATGGAAAGTTTAAAAATTTTCTATGGAAAATGTTCGGGAAAGTGTGTTAATATTACGGGCTAATTAAGCCGCTTAAAACAATATACATATTGTGTAGTCACAGACTTAAGGTTTCTATAGAACAAGCAGATTACCCTTGTTTTACTGGCCCTTACTATACCTCGGTGCGTTTTTGTGTTTTCACAGATGTTCGCGCTAGCCCCACAAATGGGGTGTCCAGAGACAGGTCTCGTCGAGGCGATCACAACGGTATATAAAACAAGGTACACGTCTATATAAAAATTTGGAAAAATCGAACTTTGAACATGTCAAAAAGTCCAATGTATGGAAAGTTTAAAAATTTTCTTCGGAAAATGTTCGGGAAAGTGTGTTAATATTACGGGCTAATTAAGCCGCTTAAAACAATATACATATTGTGTAGTCACAGACTTAAGGTTTCTATAGAATAAGCAGATTTCCCTTGTTTTACTAGCCCTTATTATACCTCGGTGCGTTTTTGTGTTTTCGCAGATGTTCGCGCTAGCCCCACAAATGGGGTGTCCAGAGACAGGTCTCGTCGAGGCGATCACAACGGTATATAAAACAAGGTACACGTCTATATAAAAATTTGGAAAAATCGAACTTTGAAGATGTCAAAAAGTCCAATGTATGGAAAGTTTAAAAATTTTCTTCGGAAAATGTTCGGGAAAGTGTGTTAATATTACGGGCTAATTAAGCCGCTTAAAACAATATATATATATATATTGTGTAGTCACAGACTTAAGGTTTCTATAGAATAAGCAGATTTCCCTTGTTTTACTAGCCCTTACTATACCTCGGTGCGTTTTTGTGTTTTCGCAGATGTTCGCGCTAGCCCCACAAATGGGGTGTCCAGAGACAGGTCTCGTCGAGGCGATCACAACGGTATATAAAACAAGGTACACGTCTATATAAAAATTTGGAAAAATAGATTTTGAAGATGTCAAAAAAGTCCAATGTATGGAAAGTTTAAAAATTTTCTATGGAAAATGTTCGGGAAAGTGTGTTAATATTACGGGCTAATTAAGCCGCTTAAAACAATATACATATTGTGTAGTCACAGACTTAAGGTTTCTATAGAATAAGCAGGTTTCCCTTGTTTTACTAGCCCTTACTATAACTCGGTGCGTTTTTGTGTTTTCGCAGATGTTCGCGCTAGCCCCACAAATGGGGTGTCCAGAGACAGGTCTCGTCGAGGCGATCACAACGGTATATAAAACAAGGTACACGTCTATATAAAAATTTGGAAAAATCGAATTCTGAAGATGTCAAAAAAAGTCCAATGTATGGAAAGTTTAAAAATTTTCTTTGGAAAATGTTCGGGAAAGTGTGTTAATATTACGGGCTAATTAAGCCGCTTAAAACAATATATATATATATATATATATATATTGTGTAGTCACAGACTTAAGGTTTCTATAGAATAAGCAGATTTCCCTTGTTTTACTAGCCCTTACTATACCTCGGTGCGTTTTTGTGTTTTCGCAGATGTTCGCGCTAGCCCCACAAATGGGGTGTCCAGAGACAGGTCTCGTCGAGGCGATCACAACGGTATATAAAACAAGGTACACGTCTATATAAAAATTTGGAAAAATCGAACTTTGAACATGTCAAAAAAGTCCAATATATGAAAAGTTTAAAAATTTTCGAAAAATCGAACTTTGAAGATGTCAAAAAGTCCAATGTATGGAAAGTTTAAAAATTTTCTTCGGAAAATGTTCGGGAAAGTGTGTTAATATTACGGGCTAATTAAGCCGCTTAAAACAATATATATATATATATTGTGTAGTCACAGACTTAAGGTTTCTATAGAATAAGCAGATTTCCCTTGTTTTACTAGCCCTTACTATACCTCGGTGCGTTTTTGTGTTTTCGCAGATGTTCGCGCTAGCCCCACAAATGGGGTGTCCAGAGACAGGTCTCGTCGAGGCGATCACAACGGTATATAAAACAAGGTACACGTCTATATAAAAATTTGGAAAAATCGAATTTTGAAGATGTCAAAAAAAGTCCAATGTATGGAAAGTTTAAAAATTTTCTTTGGAAAATGTTCGGGAAAGTGTGTTAATATTACGGGCTAATTAAGCCGCTTAAAACAATATATATATATATATATATATATATATTGTGTAGTCACAGACTTAAGGTTTCTATAGAATAAGCAGATTTCCCTTGTTTTACTAGCCCTTACTATACCTCGGTGCGTTTTTGTGTTTTCGCAGATGTTCGCGCTAGCCCCACAAATGGGGTGTCCAGAGACAGGTCTCGTCGAGGCGATCACAACGGTATATAAAACAAGGTACACGTCTATATAAAAATTTGGAAAAATCGAACTTTGAACATGTCAAAAAAGTCCAATATATGAAAAGTTTAAAAATTTTCGAAAAATCGAATTTTGAAGATGTCAAAAAAGTCCAATGTATGGAAAGTTTAAAAATTTTCTTTGGAAAATGTTCGGGAAAGTGTGTTAATATTACGGGCTAATTAAGCCGCTTAAAACAATATACATATTGTGTAGTCACAGACTTAAGGTTTCTATAGAACAAGCAGATTTCCCTTGTTTTACTGGCCCTTACTATACCTCGGTGCGTTTTTGTGTTTTCACAGATGTACGCGCTAGCCCCACAAATGGAGTGTCCAGAGACAGGTCTCGTCGAGGCGATCACAACGGTATATAAAACAAGGTACACGTCTATATAAAAATTTGGAAAAATCGAATTTTGAAGATGTCAAAAAAAGTCCAATGTATGGAAAGTTTAAAAATTTTCTTTGGAAAATGTTCGGGAAAGTGTGTTAATATTACGGGCTAATTAAGCCGCTTAAAACAATATATATATATATATATAGTGTAGTCACAGACTTAAGGTTTCTATAGAATAAGCAGATTTCCCTTGTTTTACTAGCCCTTACTATACCTCGGTGCGTTTTTGTGTTTTCGCAGATGTTCGCGCTAGCCCCACAAATGGGGTGTCCAGAGACAGGTCTCGTCGAGGCGATCACAACGGTATATAAAACAAGGTACACGTCTATATAAAAATTTGGAAAAATCGAACTTTGAACATGTCAAAAAAGTCCAATATATGAAAAGTTTAAAAATTTTCGAAAAATCGAATTTTGAAGATGTCAAAAAAGTCCAATGTATGGAAAGTTTAAAAATTTTCTTTGGAAAATGTTCGGGAAAGTGTGTTAATATTACGGGCTAATTAAGCCGCTTAAAACAATATATATATATATATATATTGTGTAGTCACAGACTTAAGGTTTCTATAGAATAAGCAGATTTCCCTTGTTTTACTAGCCCTTACTATACCTCGGTGCGTTTTTGTGTTTTCGCAGATGTTCGCGCTAGCCCCACAAATGGGGTGTCCAGAGACAGGTCTCGTCGAGGCGATCACAACGGTATATAAAACAAGGTACACGTCTATATAAAAATTTGGAAAAATCGAATTTTGAAGATGTCAAAAAAAGTCCAATGTATGGAAAGTTTAAAAATTTTCTTTGGAAAATGTTCGGGAAAGTGTGTTAATATTACGGGCTAATTAAGCCGCTTAAAACAATATATATATATATATATATTGTGTAGTCACAGACTTAAGGTTTCTATAGAATAAGCAGATTTCCCTTGTTTTACTAGCCCTTACTATACCTCGGTGCGTTTTTGTGTTTTCGCAGATGTTCGCGCTAGCCCCACAAATGGGGTGTCCAGAGACAGGTCTCGTCGAGGCGATCACAACGGTATATAAAACAAGGTACACGTCTATATAAAAATTTGGAAAAATCGAATTTTGAAGATGTCAAAAAAAGTCCAATGTATGGAAAGTTTAAAAATTTTCTTTGGAAAATGTTCGGGAAAGTGTGTTAATATTACGGGCTAATTAAGCCGCTTAAAACAATATATATATATATATATATTGTGTAGTCACAGACTTAAGGTTTCTATAGAATAAGCAGATTTCCCTTGTTTTACTAGCCCTTACTATACCTCGGTGCGTTTTTGTGTTTTCGCAGATGTTCGCGCTAGCCCCACAAATGGGGTGTCCAGAGACAGGTCTCGTCGAGGCGATCACAACGGTATATAAAACAAGGTACACGTCTATATAAAAATTTGGAAAAATCGAATTTTGAAGATGTCAAAAAAGTCCAATGTATGGAAAGTTTAAAAATTTTCTTTGGAAAATGTTCGGGAAAGTGTGTTAATATTACGGGCTAATTAAGCCGCTTAAAACAATATACATATTGTGTAGTCACAGACTTAAGGTTTCTATAGAACAAGCAGATTACCCTTGTTTTACTGGCCCTTACTATACCTCGGTGCGTTTTTGTGTTTTCACAGATGTTCGCGCTAGCCCCACAAATGGGGTGTCCAGAGACAGGTCTCGTCGAGGCGATCACAACGGTATATAAAACAAGGTACACGTCTATATAAAAGTTTGGAAAAATCGAACTTTTAAGATGTCAAAAAGTCCAATGTATGGAAAGTTTAAAAATTTTCTTCGGAAAATGTTCGGGAAAGTGTGTTAATATTACGGGCTAATTAAGCCGCTTAAAACAATATACATATTGTGTAGTCACAGACTTAAGGTTTCTATAGAATAAGCAGATTTCCCTTGTTTTACTAGCCCTTACTATACCTCGGTGCGTTTTTGTGTTTTCGCAGATGTTCGCGCTAGCCCCACAAATGGGGTGTCCAGAGACAGGTCTCGTCGAGGCGATCACAACGGTATATAAAACAAGGTACACGTCTATACAAAAATTTTGAAAAATCGAACTTTGAACATGTCAAAAAAGTCCAATGTATGGAAAGTTTAAAAATTTTCTTCGGAAAATGTTCGGGAAAGTGTGTTAATATTACGGGCTAATTAAGCCGCTTAAAACAATATATATATATATATATTGTGTAGTCACAGACTTAAGGTTTCTATAGAATAAGCAGATTTCCCTTGTTTTACTAGCCCTTACTATACCTCGGTGCGTTTTTGTGTTTTCGCAGATGTTCGCGCTAGCCCCACAAATGGGGTGTCCAGAGACAGGTCTCGTCGAGGCGATCACAACGGTATATAAAACAAGGTACACGTCTATATAAAAATTTGGAAAAATCGAATTTTGAAGATGTCAAAAAAAGTCCAATGTATGGAAAGTTTAAAAATTTTCTTTGGAAAATGTTCGGGAAAGTGTGTTAATATTACGGGCTAATTAAGCCGCTTAAAACAATATATATATATATATATATATATATATATATATATATATATATATATATATATTGTGTAGTCACAGACTTAAGGTTTCTATAGAATAAGCAGATTTCCCTTGTTTTACTAGCCCTTACTATACCTCGGTGCGTTTTTGTGTTTTCGCAGATGTTCGCGCTAGCCCCACAAATGGGGTGTCCAGAGACAGGTCTCGTCGAGGCGATCACAACGGTATATAAAACAAGGTACACGTCTATATAAAAATTTGGAAAAATCGAATTTTGAAGATGTCAAAAAAAGTCCAATGTATGGAAAGTTTAAAAATTTTCTTTGGAAAATGTTCGGGAAAGTGTGTTAATATTACGGGCTAATTAAGCCGCTTAAAACAATATACATATTGTGTAGTCACAGACTTAAGGTTTCTATAGAATAAGCAGGTTTCCCTTGTTTTACTAGCCCTTACTATACCTCGGTGCGTTTTTGTGTTTTCGCAGATGTTCGCGCTAGCCCCACAAATGGGGTGTCCAGAGACAGGTCTCGTCGAGGCGATCACAACGGTATATAAAACAAGGTACACGTCTATATAAAAATTTGGAAAAATCGAATTTTGAAGATGTCAAAAAAGTCCAATATATGAAAAGTTTAAAAATTTTCTTTGGAAAATGTTTGGGAAAGTGTGTTAATATTACAGGCTAATTAAGCCGCTTAAAACAATATATGTGTATATTGTGTAGTCACAGACTTAAGGTTTCTATAGAACAAGCAGATTTCCCTTGTTTTACTGGCCCTTACTATACCTCGGTGCGTTTTTGTGTATTCGCAGATGTTCGCGCTAGTCCCACAAATGGGGTGTCCAGAGACAGGTCTCGTCGAGGCGATCACAACGGTATATAAAACAAGGTACACGTCTATATAAAAATTTGGAAAAATCGAATTTTGAAGATGTCAAAAAAAGTCCAATGTATGGAAAGTTTAAAAATTTTCTTTGGAAAATGTTCGGGAAAGTGTGTTAATATTACGGGCTAATTAAGCCGCTTAAAACAATATACATATTGTGTAGTCACAGACTTAAGGTTTCTATAGAATAAGCAGGTTTCCCTTGTTTTACTAGCCCTTACTATACCTCGGTGCGTTTTTGTGTTTTCGCAGATGTTCGCGCTAGCCCCACAAATGGGGTGTCCAGAGACAGGTCTCGTCGAGGCGATCACAACGGTATATAAAACAAGGTACACGTCTATATAAAAATTTGGAAAAATCGAATTTTGAAGATGTCAAAAAAGTCCAATGTATGGAAAGTTTAAAAATTTTCTTCGGAAAATGTTCGGGAAAGTGTGTTAATATTACAAGCTAATTAAGCCGCTTAAAACAATATATGTGTATATTGTGTAGTCACAGACTTAAGGTTTCTATAGAATAAGCAGATTTCCCTTGTTTTACTAGCCCTTACTATACCTCGGTGCGTTTTTGTGTTTTCGCAGATGTTCGCGCTAGCCCCAGAAATGGGGTGTCCAGAGACAGGTCTCGTCGAGGCGATCACAACGGTATATAAAACAAGGTACACGTCTATACAAAAATTTTGAAAAATCGAACTTTGAAGATGTCAAAAAAGTCCAATGTATGGAAAGTTTAAAAATTTTCTTCGGAAAATATTCGGGAAAGTGTGTTAATATTACGGGCTAATTAAGCCGCTTAAAACAATATACATATTGTGTAGTCACAGACTTAAGGTTTCTATAGAATAAGCAGATTTCCCTTGTTTTACTAGCCCTTACTATACCTCGGTGCGTTTTTGTGTTTTCGCAGATGTTCGCGCTAGCCCCACAAATGGGGTGTCCAGAGACAGGTCTCGTCGAGGCGATCACAACGGTATATAAAACAAGGTACACGTCTATACAAAAATTTTGAAAAATCGAACTTTGAACATGTCAAAAAAGTCCAATGTATGGAAAGTTTAAAAATTTTCTTCGGAAAATGTTCGGGAAAGTGTGTTAATATTACGGGCTAATTAAGCCGCTTAAAACAATATATATATATATATATATTGTGTAGTCACAGACTTAAGGTTTCTATAGAATAAGCAGATTTCCCTTGTTTTACTAGCCCTTACTATACCTCGGTGCGTTTTTGTGTTTTCGCAGATGTTCGCGCTAGCCCCACAAATGGGGTGTCCAGAGACAGGTCTCGTCGAGGCGATCACAACGGTATATAAAACAAGGTACACGTCTATATAAAAATTTGGAAAAATCGAATTTTGAAGATGTCAAAAAAAGTCCAATGTATGGAAAGTTTAAAAATTTTCTTTGGAAAATGTTCGGGAAAGTGTGTTAATATTACGGGCTAATAAAGCCGCTTAAAACAATATACATATTGTGTAGTCACAGACTTAAGGTTTCTATAGAATAAGCAGATTTCCCTTGTTTTACTAGCCCTTATTATACCTCGGTGCGTTTTTGTGTTTTCGCAGATGTTCGCGCTAGCCCCACAAATGGGGTATCCAGTGACAGGTCTCGTCGAGGCGATCACAACGGTATATAAAACAAGGTACACGTCTATATAAAAATTTGGAAAAATCGAACTTTGAAGATGTCAAAAAAGTCCAATGTATGGAAAGTTTAAAAATTATCTTCGGAAAATGTTCGGGAAATTGTGTTAATATTACGGGCTAATTAAGCCGCTTAAAACAATATACATATTGTGTAGTCACAGACTTAAGGTTTCTATAGAATAAGCAGATTTCCCTTGTTTTACTAGCCCTTACTATACCTCGGTGCGTTTTTGTGTTTTCGCAGATGTTCGCGCTAGCCCCACAAATGGGGTGTCCAGAGACAGGTCTCGTCGAGGCGATCACAACGGTATATAAAACAAGGTACACGTCTATATAAAAATTTGGAAAAATCGAATTTTGAAGATGTCAAAAAAAGTCCAATGTATGGAAAGTTTAAAAATTTTCTTTGGAAAATGTTCGGGAAAGTGTGTTAATATTACGGGCTAATTAAGCCGCTTAAAACAATATATATATATATATATATATTGTGTGGTCACAGACTTAAGGTTTCTATAGAATAAGCAGATTTCCCTTGTTTTACTAGCCCTTACTATACCTCGGTGCGTTTTTGTGTTTTCGCAGATGTTCGCGCTAGCCCCACAAATGGGGTGTCCAGAGACAGGTCTCGTCGAGGCGATCACAACGGTATATAAAACAAGGTACACGTCTATATAAAAATTTGGAAAAATCGAATTTTGAAGATGTCAAAAAAGTCCAATGTATGGGAAGTTTAAAAATTTTCTTTGGAAAGTGTTCGGGAAAGTGTGTTAATATTACGGGCTAATTAAGCCGCTTAAAACAATATATGTATATATTGTGTAGTCACAGACTTAAGGTTTCTATAGAATAAGCAGGTTTCCCTTGTTTTACTAGCCCTTACTATACCTCGGTGCGTTTTTGTGTTTTTGCAGATGTTCGCGCTAGCCCCACAAATGGGGTGTCCAGAGACAGGTCTCGTCGAGGCGATCACAACGGTATATAAAACAAGGTACACGTCTATATAAAAATTTGGAAAAATCGAACTTTGAACATGTCAAAAAAGTCCAATATATGAAAAGTTTAAAAATTTTCTTTGGAAAATGTTTGGGAAAGTGTGTTAATATTACAGGCTAATTAAGCCGCTTAAAACAATATATGTGTATATTGTGTAGTCACAGACTTAAGGTTTCTATAGAACAAGCAGATTTCCCTTGTTTTACTGGCCCTTACTATACCTCGGTGCGTTTTTGTGTATTCGCAGATGTTCGCGCTAGTCCCACAAATGGGGTGTCCAGAGACAGGTCTCGTCGAGGCGATCACAACGGTATATAAAACAAGGTACACGTCTATATAAAAATTTGGAAAAATCGAATTTTGAAGATGTCAAAAAAAGTCCAATGTATGGAAAGTTTAAAAATTTTCTTTGGAAAATGTTCGGGAAAGTGTGTTAATATTACGGGCTAATTAAGCCGCTTAAAACAATATACATATTGTGTAGTCACAGACTTAAGGTTTCTATAGAATAAGCAGGTTTCCCTTGTTTTACTAGCCCTTACTATACCTCGGTGCGTTTTTGTGTTTTCGCAGATGTTCGCGCTAGCCCCACAAATGGGGTGTCCAGAGACAGGTCTCGTCGAGGCGATCACAACGGTATATAAAACAAGGTACACGTCTATATAAAAATTTGGAAAAATCGAATTTTGAAGATGTCAAAAAAAGTCCAATGTATGGAAAGTTTAAAAATTTTCTTTGGAAAATGTTCGGGAAAGTGTGTTAATATTACGGGCTAATTAAGCCGCTTAAAACAATATATATATATATATATATATATATATATATATATATATATATATATATATATATATATATATATATATATATATATATATTGTGTGGTCACAGACTTAAGGTTTCTATAGAATAAGCAGATTTCCCTTGTTTTACTAGCCCTTACTATACCTCGGTGCGTTTTTGTGTTTTCGCAGATGTTCGCGCTAGCCCCACAAATGGGGTGTCCAGAGACAGGTCTCGTCGAGGCGATCACAACGGTATATAAAACAAGGTACACGTCTATATAAAAATTTGGAAAAATCGAATTTTGAAGATGTCAAAAAAAGTCCAATGTATGGAAAGTTTAAAAATTTTCTTTGGAAAATGTTCGGGAAAGTGTGTTAATATTACGGGCTAATTAAGCCGCTTAAAACAATATATATATATATATATATATATATATATTGTGTAGTCACAGACTTAAGGTTTCTATAGAATAAGCAGATTTCCCTTGTTTTACTAGCCCTTACTATACCTCGGTGCGTTTTTGTGTTTTCGCAGATGTTCGCGCTAGCCCCACAAATGGGGTGTCCAGAGACAGGTCTCGTCGAGGCGATCACAACGGTATATAAAACAAGGTACACGTCTATATAAAAATTTGGAAAAATCGAACTTTGAAGATGTCAAAAAAGTCCAATGTATGGAAAGTTTAAAAATTATCTTCGGAAAATGTTCGGGAAAGTGTGTTAATATTACGGGCTAATTAAGCCGCTTAAAACAATATACATATTGTGTAGTCACAGACTTAAGGTTTCTATAGAATAAGCAGATTTCCCTTGTTTTACTAGCCCTTACTATACCTCGGTGCGTTTTTGTGTTTTCGCAGATGTTCGCGCTAGCCCCAGAAATGGGGTGTCCAGAGACAGGTCTCGTCGAGGCGATCACAACGGTATATAAAACAAGGTACACGTCTATATAAAAATTTGGAAAAATCGAACTTTGAAGATGTCAAAAAAGTCCAATGTATGGAAAGTTTAAAAATTATCTTCGGAAAATGTTCAGGAAAGTGTGTTAATATTACGGGCTAATTAAGCCGCTTAAAACAATATACATATTGTGTAGTCACAGACTTAAGGTTTCTATAGAATAAGCAGATTTCCCTTGTTTTACTAGCCCTTACTATACCTCAGTGCGTTTTTGTGTTTTCGCAGATGTTCGCGCTAGCCCCACAAATGGGGTGTCCAGAGACAGGTCTCGTCGAGGCGATCACAACGGTATATAAAACAAGGTACACGTCTATATAAAAATTTGGAAAAATCGAACTTTGAAGATGTCAAAAAAGTCCAATGTATGGAAAGTTTAAAAATTTTCTTTGGAAAATGTTTGGGAAAGTGTGTTAATATTACAGGCTAATTAAGCCGCTTAAAACAATATATGTATATATTGTGTAGTCACAGACTTAAGGTTTCTATAGAATAAGCAGGTTTCCCTTGTTTTACTAGCCCTTACTATACCTCCGTGCGTTTTTGTGTTTTTGCAGATGTTCGCGCTAGCCCCACAAATGGGGTGTCCAGAGACAGGTCTCGTCGAGGCGATCACAACGGTATATAAAACAAGGTACACGTCTATATAAAAATTTGGAAAAATCGAACTTTGAACATGTCAAAAAAGTCCAATGTATGGAAAGTTTAAAAATTTTCTTCGGAAAATATTCGGGAAAGTGTGTTAATATTACGGGCTAATTAAGCCGCTTAAAACACACATACATTATACATATTGTGTAGTCACAGACTTAAGGTTTCTATAGAATAAGCAGGTTTCCCTTGTTTTACTAGCCCTTACTATACCTCGGTGCGTTTTTGTGTTTTCGCAGATGTTCGCGCTAGCCCCACAAATGGGGTGTCCAGTGACAGGTCTCGTCGAGGCGATCACAACGGTATATAAAACAAGGTACACGTCTATATAAAAATTTGGAAAAATCGAACTTTGAAGATGTCAAAAAAGTCCAATGTATGGAAAGTTTAAAAATTATCTTCGGAAAATGTTCGGGAAAGTGTGTTAATATTACGGGCTAATTAAGCCGCTTAAAACAATATACATATTGTGTAGTCACAGACTTAAGGTTTCTATAGAACAAGCAGATTACCCTTGTTTTACTGGCCCTTACTATACCTCGGTGCGTTTTTGTGTTTTCACAGATGTTCGCGCTAGCCCCACAAATGGGGTGTCCAGAGACAGGTCTCGTCGAGGCGATCACAACGGTATATAAAACAAGGTACACGTCTATATAAAAGTTTGGAAAAATCGAACTTTTAAGATGTCAAAAAGTCCAATGTATGGAAAGTTTAAAAATTTTCTTCGGAAAATGTTCGGGAAAGTGTGTTAATATTACGGGCTAATTAAGCCGCTTAAAACAATATACATATTGTGTAGTCACAGACTTAAGGTTTCTATAGAATAAGCAGATTTCCCTTGTTTTACTAGCCCTTATTATACCTCGGTGCGTTTTTGTGTTTTCGCAGATGTTCGCGCTAGCCCCACAAATGGGGTGTCCAGAGACAGGTCTCGTCGAGGCGATCACAACGGTATATAAAACAAGGTACACGTCTATATAAAAATTTGGAAAAATCGAATTTTGAAGATGTCAAAAAAGTCCAATGTATGGAAAGTTTAAAAATTTTCTTTGGAAAATGTTCGGGAAAGTGTGTTAATATTACGGGCTAATTAAGCCGCTTAAAACAATATACATATTGTGTAGTCACAGACTTAAGGTTTCTATAGAACAAGCAGATTACCCTTGTTTTACTGGCCCTTACTATACCTCGGTGCGTTTTTGTGTTTTCACAGATGTTCGCGCTAGCCCCACAAATGGGGTGTCCAGAGACAGGTCTCGTCGAGGCGATCACAACGGTATATAAAACAAGGTACACGTCTATATAAAAGTTTGGAAAAATCGAACTTTTAAGATGTCAAAAAGTCCAATGTATGGAAAGTTTAAAAATTTTCTTCGGAAAATGTTCGGGAAAGTGTGTTAATATTACGGGCTAATTAAGCCGCTTAAAACAATATACATATTGTGTAGTCACAGACTTAAGGTTTCTATAGAATAAGCAGATTTCCCTTGTTTTACTAGCCCTTATTATACCTCGGTGCGTTTTTGTGTTTTCGCAGATGTTCGCGCTAGCCCCACAAATGGGGTGTCCAGTGACAGGTCTCGTCGAAGCGATCACAACGGTATATAAAACAAGGTACACGTCTATATAAAAATTTGGAAAAATCGAACTTTGAAGATGTCAAAAAAGTCCAATGTATGGAAAGTTTAAAAATTATCTTCGGAAAATGTTCGGGAAAGTGTGTTAATATTACGGGCTAATTAAGCCGCTTAAAACAATATACATATTGTGTAGTCACAGACTTAAGGTTTCTATAGAATAAGCAGATTTCCCTTGTTTTACTAGCCCTTACTATACCTCGGTGCGTTTTTGTGTTTTCGCAGATGTTCGCGCTAGCCCCACAAATGGGGTGTCCAGAGACAGGTCTCGTCGAGGCGATCACAACGGTATATAAAACAAGGTACACGTCTATATAAAAATTTGGAAAAATCGAATTTTGAAGATGTCAAAAAAAGTCCAATGTATGGAAAGTTTAAAAATTTTCTTTGGAAAATGTTCGGGAAAGTGTGTTAATATTACGGGCTAATTAAGCCGCTTAAAACAATATATATATATATATATATATATATATATATATATATATATATATATATATTGTGTGGTCACAGACTTAAGGTTTCTATAGAATAAGCAGATTTCCCTTGTTTTACTAGCCCTTACTATACCTCGGTGCGTTTTTGTGTATTCGCAGATGTTCGCGCTAGTCCCACAAATGGGGTGTCCAGAGACAGGTCTCGTCGAGGCGATCACAACGGTATATAAAACAAGGTACACGTCTATATAAAAATTTGGAAAAATCGAATTTTGAAGATGTCAAAAAAAGTCCAATGTATGGAAAGTTTAAAAATTTTCTTTGGAAAATGTTCGGGAAAGTGTGTTAATATTACGGGCTAATTAAGCCGCTTAAAACAATATACATATTGTGTAGTCACAGACTTAAGGTTTCTATAGAATAAGCAGGTTTCCCTTGTTTTACTAGCCCTTACTATACCTCGGTGCGTTTTTGTGTTTTCGCAGATGTTCGCGCTAGCCCCACAAATGGGGTGTCCAGAGACAGGTCTCGTCGAGGCGATCACAACGGTATATAAAACAAGGTACACGTCTATATAAAAATTTGGAAAAATCGAATTTTGAAGATGTCAAAAAAGTCCAATGTATGGAAAGTTTAAAAATTTTCTTCGGAAAATGTTCGGGAAAGTGTGTTAATATTACAAGCTAATAAAGCCGCTTAAAACAATATATGTGTATATTGTGTAGTCACAGACTTAAGGTTTCTATAGAATAAGCAGATTTCCCTTGTTTTACTAGCCCTTACTATACCTCGGTGCGTTTTTGTGTTTTCGCAGATGTTCGCGCTAGCCCCAGAAATGGGGTGTCCAGAGACAGGTCTCGTCGAGGCGATCACAACGGTATATAAAACAAGGTACACGTCTATACAAAAATTTTGAAAAATCGAACTTTGAAGATGTCAAAAAAGTCCAATGTATGGAAAGTTTAAAAATTTTCTTCGGAAAATATTCGGGAAAGTGTGTTAATATTACGGGCTAATTAAGCCGCTTAAAACAATATACATATTGTGTAGTCACAGACTTAAGGTTTCTATAGAATAAGCAGATTTCCCTTGTTTTACTAGCCCTTACTATACCTCGGTGCGTTTTTGTGTTTTCGCAGATGTTCGCGCTAGCCCCACAAATGGGGTGTCCAGAGACAGGTCTCGTCGAGGCGATCACAACGGTATATAAAACAAGGTACACGTCTATACAAAAATTTTGAAAAATCGAACTTTGAACATGTCAAAAAAGTCCAATGTATGGAAAGTTTAAAAATTTTCTTCGGAAAATGTTCGGGAAAGTGTGTTAATATTACGGGCTAATTAAGCCGCTTAAAACAATATATATATATATATATATATATATTGTGTAGTCACAGACTTAAGGTTTCTATAGAATAAGCAGATTTCCCTTGTTTTACTAGCCCTTACTATACCTCGGTGCGTTTTTGTGTTTTCGCAGATGTTCGCGCTAGCCCCACAAATGGGGTGTCCAGAGACAGGTCTCGTCGAGGCGATCACAACGGTATATAAAACAAGGTACACGTCTATATAAAAATTTGGAAAAATCGAATTTTGAAGATGTCAAAAAAAGTCCAATGTATGGAAAGTTTAAAAATTTTCTTTGGAAAATGTTCGGGAAAGTGTGTTAATATTACGGGCTAATAAAGCCGCTTAAAACAATATACATATTGTGTAGTCACAGACTTAAGGTTTCTATAGAATAAGCAGATTTCCCTTGTTTTACTAGCCCTTATTATACCTCGGTGCGTTTTTGTGTTTTCGCAGATGTTCGCGCTAGCCCCACAAATGGGGTATCCAGTGACAGGTCTCGTCGAGGCGATCACAACGGTATATAAAACAAGGTACACGTCTATATAAAAATTTGGAAAAATCGAACTTTGAAGATGTCAAAAAAGTCCAATGTATGGAAAGTTTAAAAATTATCTTCGGAAAATGTTCGGGAAAGTGTGTTAATATTACGGGCTAATTAAGCCGCTTAAAACAATATACATATTGTGTAGTCACAGACTTAAGGTTTCTATAGAATAAGCAGATTTCCCTTGTTTTACTAGCCCTTACTATACCTCGGTGCGTTTTTGTGTTTTCGCAGATGTTCGCGCTAGCCCCACAAATGGGGTGTCCAGAGACAGGTCTCGTCGAGGCGATCACAACGGTATATAAAACAAGGTACACGTCTATATAAAAATTTGGAAAAATCGAATTTTGAAGATGTCAAAAAAAGTCCAATGTATGGAAAGTTTAAAAATTTTCTTTGGAAAATGTTCGGGAAAGTGTGTTAATATTACGGGCTAATTAAGCCGCTTAAAACAATATATATATATATATATATATTGTGTGGTCACAGACTTAAGGTTTCTATAGAATAAGCAGATTTCCCTTGTTTTACTAGCCCTTACTATACCTCGGTGCGTTTTTGTGTTTTCGCAGATGTTCGCGCTAGCCCCACAAATGGGGTGTCCAGAGACAGGTCTCGTCGAGGCGATCACAACGGTATATAAAACAAGGTACACGTCTATATAAAAATTTGGAAAAATCGAATTTTGAAGATGTCAAAAAAGTCCAATGTATGGGAAGTTTAAAAATTTTCTTTGGAAAGTGTTCGGGAAAGTGTGTTAATATTACGGGCTAATTAAGCCGCTTAAAACAATATATGTATATATTGTGTAGTCACAGACTTAAGGTTTCTATAGAATAAGCAGGTTTCCCTTGTTTTACTAGCCCTTACTATACCTCGGTGCGTTTTTGTGTTTTTGCAGATGTTCGCGCTAGCCCCACAAATGGGGTGTCCAGAGACAGGTCTCGTCGAGGCGATCACAACGGTATATAAAACAAGGTACACGTCTATATAAAAATTTGGAAAAATCGAACTTTGAACATGTCAAAAAAGTCCAATATATGAAAAGTTTAAAAATTTTCTTTGGAAAATGTTTGGGAAAGTGTGTTAATATTACAGGCTAATTAAGCCGCTTAAAACAATATATGTGTATATTGTGTAGTCACAGACTTAAGGTTTCTATAGAACAAGCAGATTTCCCTTGTTTTACTGGCCCTTACTATACCTCGGTGCGTTTTTGTGTATTCGCAGATGTTCGCGCTAGTCCCACAAATGGGGTGTCCAGAGACAGGTCTCGTCGAGGCGATCACAACGGTATATAAAACAAGGTACACGTCTATATAAAAATTTGGAAAAATCGAATTTTGAAGATGTCAAAAAAAGTCCAATGTATGGAAAGTTTAAAAATTTTCTTTGGAAAATGTTCGGGAAAGTGTGTTAATATTACGGGCTAATTAAGCCGCTTAAAACAATATACATATTGTGTAGTCACAGACTTAAGGTTTCTATAGAATAAGCAGGTTTCCCTTGTTTTACTAGCCCTTACTATACCTCGGTGCGTTTTTGTGTTTTCGCAGATGTTCGCGCTAGCCCCACAAATGGGGTGTCCAGAGACAGGTCTCGTCGAGGCGATCACAACGGTATATAAAACAAGGTACACGTCTATATAAAAATTTGGAAAAATCGAACTTTGAAGATGTCAAAAAAGTCCAATGTATGGAAAGTTTAAAAATTTTCTTCGGAAAATGTTCGGGAAAGTGTGTTAATATTACAGGCTAATTAAGCCGCTTAAAACAATATATGTGTATATTGTGTAGTCACAGACTTAAGGTTTCTATAGAATAAGCAGATTTCCCTTGTTTTACTAGCCCTTACTATACCTCGGTGCGTTTTTGTGTTTTCGCAGATGTTCGCGCTAGCCCCAGAAATGGGGTGTCCAGAGACAGGTCTCGTCGAGGCGATCACAACGGTATATAAAACAAGGTACACGTCTATACAAAAATTTTGAAAAATCGAACTTTGAAGATGTCAAAAAAGTCCAATGTATGGAAAGTTTAAAAATTTTCTTCGGAAAATATTCGGGAAAGTGTGTTAATATTACGGGCTAATTAAGCCGCTTAAAACAATATACATATTGTGTAGTCACAGACTTAAGGTTTCTATAGAACAAGCAGATTTCCCTTGTTTTACTGGCCCTTACTATACCTCGGTGCGTTTTTGTGTTTTCACAGATGTACGCGCTAGCCCCACAAATGGAGTGTCCAGAGACAGGTCTCGTCGAGGCGATCACAACGGTATATAAAACAAGGTACACGTCTATATAAAAATTTGGAAAAATCGAATTTTGAAGATGTCAAAAAAAGTCCAATGTATGGAAAGTTTAAAAATTTTCTTTGGAAAATGTTCGGGAAAGTGTGTTAATATTACGGGCTAATTAAGCCGCTTAAAACAATATATATATATATATATTGTGTAGTCACAGACTTAAGGTTTCTATAGAATAAGCAGATTTCCCTTGTTTTACTAGCCCTTACTATACCTCGGTGCGTTTTTGTGTTTTCGCAGATGTTCGCGCTAGCCCCACAAATGGGGTGTCCAGAGACAGGTCTCGTCGAGGCGATCACAACGGTATATAAAACAAGGTACACGTCTATATAAAAATTTGGAAAAATCGAACTTTGAACATGTCAAAAAAGTCCAATATATGAAAAGTTTAAAAATTTTCGAAAAATCGAATTTTGAAGATGTCAAAAAAGTCCAATGTATGGAAAGTTTAAAAATTTTCTTTGGAAAATGTTCGGGAAAGTGTGTTAATATTACGGGCTAATTAAGCCGCTTAAAACAATATACATATTGTGTAGTCACAGACTTAAGGTTTCTATAGAACAAGCAGATTTCCCTTGTTTTACTGGCCCTTACTATACCTCGGTGCGTTTTTGTGTATTCGCAGATGTTCGCGCTAGTCCCACAAATGGGGTGTCCAGAGACAGGTCTCGTCGAGGCGATCACAACGGTATATAAAACAAGGTACACGTCTATATAAAAATTTGGAAAAATCGAATTTTGAAGATGTCAAAAAAAGTCCAATGTATGGAAAGTTTAAAAATTTTCTTTGGAAAATGTTCGGGAAAGTGTGTTAATATTACGGGCTAATTAAGCCGCTTAAAACAATAAACATATTGTGTAGTCACAGACTTAAGGTTTCTATAGAATAAGCAGGTTTCCCTTGTTTTACTAGCCCTTACTATACCTCGGTGCGTTTTTGTGTTTTCGCAGATGTTCGCGCTAGCCCCAGAAATGGGGTGTCCAGAGACAGGTCTCGTCGAGGCGATCACAACGGTATATAAAACAAGGTACACGTCTATATAAAAATTTGGAAAAATCGAACTTTGAAGATGTCAAAAAAGTCCAATGTATGGAAAGTTTAAAAATTTTCTTCGGAAAATGTTCGGGAAAGTGTGTTAATATTACAGGCTAATTAAGCCGCTTAAAACAATATATGTGTATATTGTGTAGTCACAGACTTAAGGTTTCTATAGAATAAGCAGATTTCCCTTGTTTTACTAGCCCTTACTATACCTCGGTGCGTTTTTGTGTTTTCGCAGATGTTCGCGCTAGCCCCAGAAATGGGGTGTCCAGAGACAGGTCTCGTCGAGGCGATCACAACGGTATATAAAACAAGGTACACGTCTATACAAAAATTTTGAAAAATCGAACTTTGAAGATGTCAAAAAAGTCCAATGTATGGAAAGTTTAAAAATTTTCTTCGGAAAATATTCGGGAAAGTGTGTTAATATTACGGGCTAATTAAGCCGCTTAAAACAATATACATATTGTGTAGTCACAGACTTAAGGTTTCTATAGAATAAGCAGATTTCCCTTGTTTTACTAGCCCTTACTATACCTCGGTGCGTTTTTGTGTTTTCGCAGATGTTCGCGCTAGCCCCACAAATGGGGTGTCCAGAGACAGGTCTCGTCGAGGCGATCACAACGGTATATAAAACAAGGTACACGTCTATACAAAAATTTTGAAAAATCGAACTTTGAACATGTCAAAAAAGTCCAATGTATGGAAAGTTTAAAAATTTTCTTCGGAAAATGTTCGGGAAAGTGTGTTAATATTACGGGCTAATTAAGCCGCTTAAAACAATATATATATATATATATATATATATTGTGTAGTCACAGACTTAAGGTTTCTATAGAATAAGCAGATTTCCCTTGTTTTACTAGCCCTTACTATACCTCGGTGCGTTTTTGTGTTTTCGCAGATGTTCGCGCTAGCCCCACAAATGGGGTGTCCAGAGACAGGTCTCGTCGAGGCGATCACAACGGTATATAAAACAAGGTACACGTCTATATAAAAATTTGGAAAAATCGAACTTTGAAGATGTCAAAAAAGTCCAATGTATGGAAAGTTTAAAAATTTTCTTTGGAAAATGTTCGGGAAAGTGTGTTAATATTACGGGCTAATTAAGCCGCTTAAAACAATATATATATATATATATTGTGTAGTCACAGACTTAAGGTTTCTATAGAATAAGCAGATTTCCCTTGTTTTACTAGCCCTTACTATACCTCGGTGCGTTTTTGTGTTTTCGCAGATGTTCGCGCTAGCCCCACAAATGGGGTGTCCAGAGACAGGTCTCGTCGAGGCGATCACAACGGTATATAAAACAAGGTACACGTCTATATAAAAATTTGGAAAAATCGAACTTTGAACATGTCAAAAAAGTCCAATATATGAAAAGTTTAAAAATTTTCGAAAAATCGAATTTTGAAGATGTCAAAAAAGTCCAATGTATGGAAAGTTTAAAAATTTTCTTTGGAAAATGTTCGGGAAAGTGTGTTAATATTACGGGCTAATTAAGCCGCTTAAAACAATATACATATTGTGTAGTCACAGACTTAAGGTTTCTATAGAACAAGCAGATTTCCCTTGTTTTACTGGCCCTTACTATACCTCCGTGCGTTTTTGTGTTTTTGCAGATGTTCGCGCTAGCCCCACAAATGGGGTGTCCAGAGACAGGTCTCGTCGAGGCGATCACAACGGTATATAAAACAAGGTACACGTCTATATAAAAATTTGGAAAAATCGAACTTTGAACATGTCAAAAAAGTCCAATATATGAAAAGTTTAAAAATTTTCTTTGGAAAATGTTTGGGAAAGTGTGTTATTATTACAGGCTAATTAAGCCGCTTAAAACAATATATGTATATATTGTGTAGTCACAGACTTAAGGTTTCTATAGAATAAGCAGGTTTCCCTTGTTTTACTAGCCCTTACTATACCTCCGTGCGTTTTTGTGTTTTTGCAGATGTTCGCGCTAGCCCCACAAATGGGGTGTCCAGAGACAGGTCTCGTCGAGGCGATCACAACGGTATATAAAACAAGGTACACGTCTATATAAAAATTTGGAAAAATCGAACTTTGAACATGTCAAAAAAGTCCAATGTATGGAAAGTTTAAAAATTTTCTTCGGAAAATATTCGGGAAAGTGTGTTAATATTACGGGCTAATTAAGCCGCTTAAAACAATATACATATTGTGTAGTCACAGACTTAAGGTTTCTATAGAATAAGCAGATTTCCCTTGTTTTACTAGCCCTTACTATACCTCGGTGCGTTTTTGTGTTTTCGCAGATGTTCGCGCTAGCCCCACAAATGGGGTGTCCAGTGACAGGTCTCGTCGAGGCGATCACAACGGTATATAAAACAAGGTACACGTCTATATAAAAATTTGGAAAAATCGAACTTTGAAGATGTCAAAAAAGTCCAATGTATGGAAAGTTTAAAAATTATCTTCGGAAAATGTTCGGGAAAGTGTGTTAATATTACGGGCTATTTAGCCGCTTAAAACAATATACATATTGTGTAGTCACAGACTTAAGGTTGCTATAGAATAAGCAGATTTCCCTTGTTTTACTAGCCCTTACTATACCTAGGTGCGTTTTTGTGTTTTCGCAGATGTTCGCGCTAGCCCCACAAATGGGGTGTCCAGAGACAGGTCTCGTCGAGGCGATCACAACGGTATATAAAACAAGGTACACGTCTATATAAAAATTTGGAAAAATCGAACTTTGAAGATGTCAAAAAAGTCCAATGTATGAAAAGTTTAAAAATTTTCTTTGGAAAATGTTTGGGAAAGTGTGTTAATATTACAGGCTAATTAAGCCGCTTAAAACAATATATGTATATATTGTGTAGTCACAGACTTAAGGTTTCTATAGAATAAGCAGATTTCCCTTGTTTTACTAGCCCTTACTATACCTCGGTGCGTTTTTGTGTATTCGCAGATGTTCGCGCTAGCCCCACAAATGGGGTGTCCAGTGACAGGTCTCGTCGAGGCGATCACAACGGTATATAAAACAAGGTACACGTCTATATAAAAATTTGGAAAAATCGAACTTTGAAGATGTCAAAAAAGTCCAATGTATGGAAAGTTTAAAAATTATCTTCGGAAAATGTTCGGGAAAGTGTGTTAATATTACGGGCTAATTAAGCCGCTTAAAACAATATACATATTGTGTAGTCACAGACTTAAGGTTTCTATAGAATAAGCAGATTTCCCTTGTTTTACTAGCCCTTACTATACCTCGGTGCGTTTTTGTGTTTTCGCAGATGTTCGCGCTAGCCCCACAAATGGGGTGTCCAGAGACAGGTCTCGTCGAGGCGATCACAACGGTATATAAAACAAGGTACACGTCTATATAAAAATTTGGAAAAATCGAACTTTGAAGATGTCAAAAAAGTCCAATGTATGGAAAGTTTAAAAATTATCTTCGGAAAATGTTCGGGAAAGTGTGTTAATATTACGGGCTAATTAAGCCGCTTAAAACAATATACATATTGTGTAGTCACAGACTTAAGGTTTCTATAGAATAAGCAGATTTCCCTTGTTTTACTAGCCCTTACTATACCTCGGTGCGTTTTTGTGTTTTCGCAGATGTTCGCGCTAGCCCCACAAATGGGGTGTCCAGAGACAGGTCTCGTCGAGGCGATCATAACGGTATATAAAACAAGGTACACGTCTATATAAAAATTTGGAAAAATCGAACTTTGAAGATGTCAAAAAAGTCCAATGTATGGAAAGTTTAAAAATTTTCTTCGGAAAATGTTCGGGAAAGTGTGTTAATATTACGGGCTATTTAGCCGCTTAAAACAATATATGTATATATTGTGTAGTCACAGACTTAAGGTTTCTATAGAAGAAGCAGATTTCCCTTGTTTTACTAGCCCTTACTATACCTCGGTGCGTTTTTGTGTTTTCGCAGATGTTCGCGCTAGCCCCACAAATGGGGTGTCCAGAGACAGGTCTCGTCGAGGCGATCACAACGGTATATAAAACAAGGTACACGTCTATATAAAAATTTGGAAAAATCGAATTCTGAAGATGTCAAAAAAAGTCCAATGTATGGAAAGTTTAAAAATTTTCTTTGGAAAATGTTCGGGAAAGTGTGTTAATATTACGGGCTAATTAAGCCGCTTAAAACAATATATATATATATATATATATATATATATATATATATATATATATATATATATATATATATATATTGTGTAGTCACAGACTTAAGGTTTCTATAGAATAAGCAGATTTCCCTTGTTTTACTAGCCCTTACTATACCTCGGTGCGTTTTTGTGTTTTCGCAGATGTTCGCGCTAGCCCCAGAAATGGGGTGTCCAGAGACAGGTCTCGTCGAGGCGATCACAACGGTATATAAAACAAGGTACACGTCTATACAAAAATTTTGAAAAATCGAACTTTGAAGATGTCAAAAAAGTCCAATGTATGAAAAGTTTAAAAATTTTCTTCGGAAAATATTCGGGAAAGTGTGTTAATATTACGGGCTAATTAAGCCGCTTAAAACAATATACATATTGTGTAGTCACAGACTTAAGGTTTCTATAGAATAAGCAGATTTCCCTTGTTTTACTAGCCCTTACTATACCTCGGTGCGTTTTTGTGTTTTCGCAGATGTTCGCGCTAGCCCCACAAATGGGGTGTCCAGAGACAGGTCTCGTCGAGGCGATCACAACGGTATATAAAACAAGGTACACGTCTATACAAAAATTTTGAAAAATCGAACTTTGAACATGTCAAAAAAGTCCAATGTATGGAAAGTTTAAAAATTTTCTTCGGAAAATGTTCGGGAAAGTGTGTTAATATTACGGGCTAATTAAGCCGCTTAAAACAATATATATATATATATATATATATATATTGTGTAGTCACAGACTTAAGGTTTCTATAGAATAAGCAGATTTCCCTTGTTTTACTAGCCCTTACTATACCTCGGTGCGTTTTTGTGTTTTCGCAGATGTTCGCGCTAGCCCCACAAATGGGGTGTCCAGAGACAGGTCTCGTCGAGGCGATCACAACGGTATATAAAACAAGGTACACGTCTATATAAAAATTTGGAAAAATCGAATTTTGAAGATGTCAAAAAAAGTCCAATGTATGGAAAGTTTAAAAATTTTCTTTGGAAAATGTTCGGGAAAGTGTGTTAATATTACGGGCTAATAAAGCCGCTTAAAACAATATACATATTGTGTAGTCACAGACTTAAGGTTTCTATAGAATAAGCAGATTTCCCTTGTTTTACTAGCCCTTATTATACCTCGGTGCGTTTTTGTGTTTTCGCAGATGTTCGCGCTAGCCCCACAAATGGGGTATCCAGTGACAGGTCTCGTCGAGGCGATCACAACGGTATATAAAACAAGGTACACGTCTATATAAAAATTTGGAAAAATCGAACTTTGAAGATGTCAAAAAAGTCCAATGTATGGAAAGTTTAAAAATTATCTTCGGAAAATGTTCGGGAAAGTGTGTTAATATTACGGGCTAATTAAGCCGCTTAAAACAATATACATATTGTGTAGTCACAGACTTAAGGTTTCTATAGAATAAGCAGATTTCCCTTGTTTTACTAGCCCTTACTATACCTCGGTGCGTTTTTGTGTTTTCGCAGATGTTCGCGCTAGCCCCACAAATGGGGTGTCCAGAGACAGGTCTCGTCGAGGCGATCACAACGGTATATAAAACAAGGTACACGTCTATATAAAAATTTGGAAAAATCGAATTTTGAAGATGTCAAAAAAAGTCCAATGTATGGAAAGTTTAAAAATTTTCTTTGGAAAATGTTCGGGAAAGTGTGTTAATATTACGGGCTAATTAAGCCGCTTAAAACAATATATATATATATATATATTGTGTGGTCACAGACTTAAGGTTTCTATAGAATAAGCAGATTTCCCTTGTTTTACTAGCCCTTACTATACCTCGGTGCGTTTTTGTGTTTTCGCAGATGTTCGCGCTAGCCCCACAAATGGGGTGTCCAGAGACAGGTCTCGTCGAGGCGATCACAACGGTATATAAAACAAGGTACACGTCTATATAAAAATTTGGAAAAATCGAATTTTGAAGATGTCAAAAAAGTCCAATGTATGGGAAGTTTAAAAATTTTCTTTGGAAAGTGTTCGGGAAAGTGTGTTAATATTACGGGCTAATTAAGCCGCTTAAAACAATATATGTATATATTGTGTAGTCACAGACTTAAGGTTTCTATAGAATAAGCAGGTTTCCCTTGTTTTACTAGCCCTTACTATACCTCGGTGCGTTTTTGTGTTTTTGCAGATGTTCGCGCTAGCCCCACAAATGGGGTGTCCAGAGACAGGTCTCGTCGAGGCGATCACAACGGTATATAAAACAAGGTACACGTCTATATAAAAATTTGGAAAAATCGAACTTTGAACATGTCAAAAAAGTCCAATATATGAAAAGTTTAAAAATTTTCTTTGGAAAATGTTTGGGAAAGTGTGTTAATATTACAGGCTAATTAAGCCGCTTAAAACAATATATGTGTATATTGTGTAGTCACAGACTTAAGGTTTCTATAGAACAAGCAGATTTCCCTTGTTTTACTGGCCCTTACTATACCTCGGTGCGTTTTTGTGTATTCGCAGATGTTCGCGCTAGTCCCACAAATGGGGTGTCCAGAGACAGGTCTCGTCGAGGCGATCACAACGGTATATAAAACAAGGTACACGTCTATATAAAAATTTGGAAAAATCGAATTTTGAAGATGTCAAAAAAAGTCCAATGTATGGAAAGTTTAAAAATTTTCTTTGGAAAATGTTCGGGAAAGTGTGTTAATATTACGGGCTAATTAAGCCGCTTAAAACAATATACATATTGTGTAGTCACAGACTTAAGGTTTCTATAGAATAAGCAGGTTTCCCTTGTTTTACTAGCCCTTACTATACCTCGGTGCGTTTTTGTGTTTTCGCAGATGTTCGCGCTAGCCCCACAAATGGGGTGTCCAGAGACAGGTCTCGTCGAGGCGATCACAACGGTATATAAAACAAGGTACACGTCTATATAAAAATTTGGAAAAATCGAACTTTGAAGATGTCAAAAAAGTCCAATGTATGGAAAGTTTAAAAATTTTCTTCGGAAAATGTTCGGGAAAGTGTGTTAATATTACAGGCTAATTAAGCCGCTTAAAACAATATATGTGTATATTGTGTAGTCACAGACTTAAGGTTTCTATAGAATAAGCAGATTTCCCTTGTTTTACTAGCCCTTACTATACCTCGGTGCGTTTTTGTGTTTTCGCAGATGTTCGCGCTAGCCCCAGAAATGGGGTGTCCAGAGACAGGTCTCGTCGAGGCGATCACAACGGTATATAAAACAAGGTACACGTCTATACAAAAATTTTGAAAAATCGAACTTTGAAGATGTCAAAAAAGTCCAATGTATGGAAAGTTTAAAAATTTTCTTCGGAAAATATTCGGGAAAGTGTGTTAATATTACGGGCTAATTAAGCCGCTTAAAACAATATACATATTGTGTAGTCACAGACTTAAGGTTTCTATAGAATAAGCAGATTTCCCTTGTTTTACTAGCCCTTACTATACCTCGGTGCGTTTTTGTGTTTTCGCAGATGTTCGCGCTAGCCCCACAAATGGGGTGTCCAGAGACAGGTCTCGTCGAGGCGATCACAACGGTATATAAAACAAGGTACACGTCTATACAAAAATTTTGAAAAATCGAACTTTGAACATGTCAAAAAAGTCCAATGTATGGAAAGTTTAAAAATTTTCTTCGGAAAATGTTCGGGAAAGTGTGTTAATATTACGGGCTAATTAAGCCGCTTAAAACAATATATATATATATATATATATATTGTGTAGTCACAGACTTAAGGTTTCTATAGAATAAGCAGATTTCCCTTGTTTTACTAGCCCTTACTATACCTCGGTGCGTTTTTGTGTTTTCGCAGATGTTCGCGCTAGCCCCACAAATGGGGTGTCCAGAGACAGGTCTCGTCGAGGCGATCACAACGGTATATAAAACAAGGTACACGTCTATATAAAAATTTGGAAAAATCGAACTTTGAAGATGTCAAAAAAGTCCAATGTATGGAAAGTTTAAAAATTTTCTTTGGAAAATGTTCGGGAAAGTGTGTTAATATTACGGGCTAATTAAGCCGCTTAAAACAATATATATATATATATTGTGTAGTCACAGACTTAAGGTTTCTATAGAATAAGCAGATTTCCCTTGTTTTACTAGCCCTTACTATACCTCGGTGCGTTTTTGTGTTTTCGCAGATGTTCGCGCTAGCCCCACAAATGGGGTGTCCAGAGACAGGTCTCGTCGAGGCGATCACAACGGTATATAAAACAAGGTACACGTCTATATAAAAATTTGGAAAAATCGAACTTTGAACATGTCAAAAAAGTCCAATATATGAAAAGTTTAAAAATTTTCGAAAAATCGAATTTTGAAGATGTCAAAAAAGTCCAATGTATGGAAAGTTTAAAAATTTTCTTTGGAAAATGTTCGGGAAAGTGTGTTAATATTACGGGCTAATTAAGCCGCTTAAAACAATATACATATTGTGTAGTCACAGACTTAAGGTTTCTATAGAACAAGCAGATTTCCCTTGTTTTACTGGCCCTTACTATACCTCCGTGCGTTTTTGTGTTTTTGCAGATGTTCGCGCTAGCCCCACAAATGGGGTGTCCAGAGACAGGTCTCGTCGAGGCGATCACAACGGTATATAAAACAAGGTACACGTCTATATAAAAATTTGGAAAAATCGAACTTTGAACATGTCAAAAAAGTCCAATATATGAAAAGTTTAAAAATTTTCTTTGGAAAATGTTTGGGAAAGTGTGTTAATATTACAGGCTAATTAAGCCGCTTAAAACAATATATGTATATATTGTGTAGTCACAGACTTAAGGTTTCTATAGAATAAGCAGGTTTCCCTTGTTTTACTAGCCCTTACTATACCTCCGTGCGTTTTTGTGTTTTTGCAGATGTTCGCGCTAGCCCCACAAATGGGGTGTCCAGAGACAGGTCTCGTCGAGGCGATCACAACGGTATATAAAACAAGGTACACGTCTATATAAAAATTTGGAAAAATCGAACTTTGAACATGTCAAAAAAGTCCAATGTATGGAAAGTTTAAAAATTTTCTTCGGAAAATATTCGGGAAAGTGTGTTAATATTACGGGCTAATTAAGCCGCTTAAAACAATATATGTATATATTGTGTAGTCACAGACTTAAGGTTTCTATAGAATAAGCAGATTTCCCTTGTTTTACTAGCCCTTACTATACCTCGGTGCGTTTTTGTGTATTCGCAGATGTTCGCGCTAGCCCCACAAATGGGGTGTCCAGAGACAGGTCTCGTCGAGGCGATCACAACGGTATATAAAACAAGGTACACGTCTATACAAAAATTTTGAAAAATCGAACTTTGAAGATGTCAAAAAAGTCCAATGTATGGAAAGTTTAAAAATTTTCTTTGGAAAATGTTCGGGAAAGTGTGTTAATATTACGGGCTAATTAAGCCGCTTAAAACAATATATATATATATATTGTGTAGTCACAGACTTAAGGTTTCTATAGAATAAGCAGATTTCCCTTGTTTTACTAGCCCTTACTATACCTCGGTGCGTTTTTGTGTTTTCGCAGATGTTCGCGCTAGCCCCACAAATGGGGTGTCCAGAGACAGGTCTCGTCGAGGCGATCACAACGGTATATAAAACAAGGTACACGTCTATATAAAAATTTGGAAAAATCGAACTTTGAACATGTCAAAAAAGTCCAATATATGAAAAGTTTAAAAATTTTCGAAAAATCGAATTTGGAAGATGTCAAAAAAGTCCAATGTATGGAAAGTTTAAAAATTTTCTTTGGAAAATGTTCGGGAAAGTGTGTTAATATTACGGGCTAATTAAGCCGCTTAAAACAATATACATATTGTGTAGTCACAGACTTAAGGTTTCTATAGAATAAGCAGGTTTCCCTTGTTTTACTAGCCCTTACTATACCTCGGTGCGTTTTTGTGTTTTCGCAGATGTTCGCGCTAGCCCCACAAATGGGGTGTCCAGAGACAGGTCTCGTCGAGGCGATCACAACGGTATATAAAACAAGGTACACGTCTATATAAAAATTTGGAAAAATCGAATTTTGAAGATGTCAAAAAAAGTCCAATGTATGGAAAGTTTAAAAATTTTCTTTGGAAAATGTTCGGGAAAGTGTGTTAATATTACGGGCTAATTAAGCCGCTTAAAACAATATACATATTGTGTAGTCACAGACTTAAGGTTTCTATAGAATAAGCAGGTTTCCCTTGTTTTACTAGCCCTTACTATACCTCGGTGCGTTTTTGTGTTTTCGCAGATGTTCGCGCTAGCCCCACAAATGGGGTGTCCAGAGACAGGTCTCGTCGAGGCGATCACAACGGTATATAAAACAAGGTACACGTCTATATAAAAATTTGGAAAAATCGAACTTTGAAGATGTCAAAAAAGTCCAATGTATGGAAAGTTTAAAAATTTTCTTCGGAAAATGTTCGGGAAAGTGTGTTAATATTACAGGCTAATTAAGCCGCTTAAAACAATATATGTGTATATTGTGTAGTCACAGACTTAAGGTTTCTATAGAATAAGCAGATTTCCCTTGTTTTACTAGCCCTTACTATACCTCGGTGCGTTTTTGTGTTTTCGCAGATGTTCGCGCTAGCCCCAGAAATGGGGTGTCCAGAGACAGGTCTCGTCGAGGCGATCACAACGGTATATAAAACAAGGTACACGTCTATACAAAAATTTTGAAAAATCGAACTTTGAAGATGTCAAAAAAGTCCAATGTATGGAAAGTTTAAAAATTTTCTTCGGAAAATATTCGGGAAAGTGTGTTAATATTACGGGCTAATTAAGCCGCTTAAAACAATATACATATTGTGTAGTCACAGACTTAAGGTTTCTATAGAATAAGCAGATTTCCCTTGTTTTACTAGCCCTTATTATACCTCGGTGCGTTTTTGTGTTTTCGCAGATGTTCGCGCTAGCCCCACAAATGGGGTGTCCAGAGACAGGTCTCGTCGAGGCGATCACAACGGTATATAAAACAAGGTACACGTCTATACAAAAATTTTGAAAAATCGAACTTTGAACATGTCAAAAAAGTCCAATGTATGGAAAGTTTAAAAATTTTCTTCGGAAAATGTTCGGGAAAGTGTGTTAATATTACGGGCTAATTAAGCCGCTTAAAACAATATATATATATATATATATATATATATATTGTGTAGTCACAGACTTAAGGTTTCTATAGAATAAGCAGATTTCCCTTGTTTTACTAGCCCTTACTATACCTCGGTGCGTTTTTGTGTTTTCGCAGATGTTCGCGCTAGCCCCACAAATGGGGTGTCCAGAGACAGGTCTCGTCGAGGCGATCACAACGGTATATAAAACAAGGTACACGTCTATATAAAAATTTGGAAAAATCGAATTTTGAAGATGTCAAAAAAAGTCCAATGTATGGAAAGTTTAAAAATTTTCTTTGGAAAATGTTCGGGAAAGTGTGTTAATATTACGGGCTAATTAAGCCGCTAAAAAACAATATATATATATATATATATATATATATATATATATATATATATATATATATATATATATATATATATTGTGTAGTCACAGACTTAAGGTTTCTATAGAACAAGCAGATTTCCCTTGTTTTATTAGCCCTTACTATACCTCGGTGCGTTTTCGTGTTTTCGCAGATGTTCGCGCTAGCCCCACAAATGGGGTGTCCAGAGACAGGTCTCGTCGAGGCGATCACAACGGTATATAAAACAAGGTACACGTCTATATAAAAATTTGGAAAAATCGAACTTTGAACATGTCAAAAAAGTCCAATATATGAAAAGTTTAAAAATTTTCGAAAAATCGAATTTTGAAGATGTCAAAAAAGTCCAATGTATGGAAAGTTTAAAAATTTTCTTTGGAAAATGTTCGGGAAAGTGTGTTAATATTACGGGCTAATTAAGCCGCTTAAAACAATATACATATTGTGTAGTCACAGACTTAAGGTTTCTATAGAACAAGCAGATTTCCCTTGTTTTACTGGCCCTTACTATACCTCGGTGCGTTTTTGTGTTTTCGCAGATGTTCGCGCTAGCCCCACAAATGGGGTGTCCAGTGACAGGTCTCGTCGAGGCGATCACAACGGTATATAAAACAAGGTACACGTCTATATAAAAATTTGGAAAAATCGAACTTTGAACATGTCAAAAAAGTCCAATATATGAAAAGTTTAAAAATTTTCTTTGGAAAATGTTTGGGAAAGTGTGTTAATATTACAGGCTAATTAAGCCGCTTAAAACAATATATGTATATATTGTGTAGTCACAGACTTAAGGTTTTTATATAATAAGCAGGTTTCCCTTGTTTTACTAGCCCTTACTATACCTCCGTGCGTTTTTGTGTTTTTGCAGATGTTCGCACTAGCCCCACAAATGGGGTGTCCAGAGACAGGTCTCGTCGAGGCGATCACAACGGTATATAAAACAAGGTACACGTCTATATAAAAATTTGGAAAAATCGAATTCTGAAGATGTCAAAAAAGTCCAATGTATGAAAAGTTTAAAAATTTTCTTTGGAAAATGTTTGGGAAAGTGTGTTAATATTACAGGCTAATTAAGCCGCTTAAAACAATATATGTATATATTGTGTAGTCACAGACTTAAGGTTTCTATAGAATAAGCAGATTTCCCTTGTTTTACTAGCCCTTACTATACCTCGGTGCGTTTTTGTGTTTTCGCAGATGTTCGCGCTAGCCCCACAAATGGGGTGTCCAGAGACAGGTCTCGTCGAGGCGATCACAACGGTATATAAAACAAGGTACACGTCTATATAAAAATTTGGAAAAATCGAACTTTGAAGATGTCAAAAAAGTCCAATGTATGGAATGTTTAAAAATTTTCTTCGGAAAATGTTCGGGAAAGTGTGTTAATATTACGGGCTATTTAGCCGCTTAAAACAATATATGTATATATTGTGTAGTCACAGACTTAAGGTTTCTATAGAATAAGCAGATTTCCCTTGTTTTACTAGCCCTTACTATACCTCGGTGCGTTTTTGTGTTTTCGCAGATGTTCGCGCTAGCCCCACAAATGGGGTGTCCAGAGACAGGTCTCGTCGAGGCGATCACAACGGTATATAAAACAAGGTACACGTCTATATAAAAATTTGGAAAAATCGAATTTTGAAGATGTCAAAAAAAGTCCAATGTATGGAAAGTTTAAAAATTTTCTTTGGAAAATGTTCGGGAAAGTGTGTTAATATTACGGGCTAATTAAGCCGCTTAAAACAATATATATATATATATATATATATTGTGTAGTCACAGACTTAAGGTTTCTATAGAACAAGCAGATTTCCCTTGTTTTACTGGCCCTTACTATACCTCGGTGCGTTTTTGTGTTTTCACAGATGTTCGCGCTAGCCCCACAAATGGAGTGTCCAGAGACAGGTCTCGTCGAGGCGATCACAACGGTATATAAAACAAGGTACACGTCTATATAAAAATTTGGAAAAATCGAATTTTGAAGATGTCAAAAAAGTCCAATGTATGGAAAGTGAACAGGACGATTAGTACGTCGTGCGTCCTGTTGCTGCTGTGGCTGGTATGCGTCGTGAAGGAGAATTCAATGAAAGCCGAATAGTCTTGAAACAGTGCTCCACCCACCAGTTGTGACCCTCTTCGTGCAGAGTTTCTTCCTAAATCTTCCTATGTCCAGTCGCTCGAACGCGTCTGGCGCGATTTTTCGCGCTCTTATATACTATTTGGTGTGTCACAACTAGTGGGCTTTGTACCGAGTTTATTAATCCAATAAACCAATCATAGTAAAATTATTCCTGTCCCTTTCCGGGGTTACACTCTTCTTACTATTCCTATCCCTTTCAGGGTTACACTCTTCTATTATTCCTATCCCTTTCAGGGTTACACTCTTCTATTATTCCTATCCCTTTCAGGGTTACACTCTTCTATTATTCCTATCCCTTTCAGGGTTACACTCTTCTATCTTTATACTAATACTTATGCGCTAGGATTCTATGACATCTTATTTCTAACTTAAATTATAATGTACTACAGTAACTTAATCTATTATATACAAATTATACAGACGTCGTCCTGTACATTTCTCCCGCCGTGAACTGTCGGCTTCACTGACGGTTCATAAGTCTTCGTGGAGGGACGACGTCGGCAACACTATCAATTTCTTCGCTGGCCTCCGAAGAACTCCTTCCTTGGTGCGGACGTCCACCGCACGCACAATTCCATCTTCTCCAGGGAAGGTCCTTATTATCCTCCCCAGAGGCCACATGTTCCTGGGGAGTACGTTGTCAACAATGAGGACGATGTCCTCCTCCTTCAGGGCGGCGCCGCGTCCATGGGGCTCCCGCCGGTACTGAAGTCCAGGTAAGTACTCCCTTATCCATCGTTCCCAGAACATGTCCGCGAGTCTCTGTGCCGCTCTCCAATGGGTGCGGCCGATGAGGTCAGTGTCAGTGAAGGTCCCTGGTGTCGGGTTGCGCGCTGGGCCGTAGAGCAGAAAGTGGTTCGGTGTCAGCGCCTCTGGGTCCTCAGGGTCGACGGGTACATGAGTGAGCGGTCGGTTGTTTAGTGTAAACTCGACCTCCGCCAGCAGTGTGGTGAGAACCTCTTCTGTCGGGTGCCTCTCCGTCAGGATCGCGTATAGGGCCGTCTTCACACTGCGCACCAGTCTTTCCCATGCGCCACCCATGAACGGGGCGCCGGGGGGAATAAAGCGCCAGCTGATGGTTCTTCTCGTGGCCTCTTCTCGGGTGGCGTTGTCCAGCGCCTCCCGTAGCTCTCTGTCGGCGCCGCGGAGATTGGTCCCGTTGTCCGACCATATTTCAGTCGGGCAGCCGCGGCGGGCGATGAACCGTCGTAGGGCCATCACAGCTGACTCGGTGCTGAGTGATGCGGCGACTTCCAGGTGTACGGCGCGTGAAGTCAGGCAGGTGAAGAGGGCTACGTAGCGCTTCTGTGTGCCCCGACCCACTGTCACAGTCAGAGGTCCGAAGTAGTCGATGCCGGTGTACGTGAAGGCCCTCTGATGGTGAGCCAGTCTGCAGGGCGGCAAGTTCCCGGTGCTCGGCTCTGGAGGCGCGTCTCTTCTTCGGCGACAGCTGTAGCACTTGTGTATGACCATCCGGGCTACTGTACGTAATCGAGTTATCCAGTACCTTGCTCGACACTCGTTGATGGTCGCCTCTACTCCGGCGTGGTGCAGCTGTCGGTGTACGTGCTCGATGTACAGGCGGGTGACGCGATGATCTCCGTCCAGCACTGCGGGGCACCGTAGCTCGTCGCTGATGTCCGGCGTCGCACTTATTCGTGACTTGATCCTTATCACTCCACTGATAATCTGCGCTGATAAGGGGCGGAGGCGACCCTTCGATAGTCTATCACTATTACTTAGTTCGCTATAATACGAGTCGTGTTGTACTACACGCACTAACAACGCCTCCGCTCTTATCAATAGTTCTGCACTGAGCGGTAAACACTTAACACTGTCCTTATCACTAAACTTAATTCTACACTTATCGCTACACTTATTCCTATTCTTAACACTATTCCACTGTGGGTCCTTTTCGCGATTCCTAGCCTGTCTCTTATAGTTCACTGATTGTCTATTCACACTGCACAGGTCGATGAACTGCAGCACGCGCGCCGTCGCTCGTAGCAGGCGCTCCCACGTAGAGAAACGCGCTGGATCCGGAACAGCTGATCGCGGTGAGACGGGCCGTTGCTCGGTGATGTTGTGTGTCCGCTCCTCGCCCGTCGCTGCGTCGAGTGTCGGTCGCTCCGCCGGCCATGTTGATGGGTGCTCGCGCAGGAACTCGGGCCCAAGGAACCATCGGTGATGAGAGCCGATGTCCCTGGGTACTTCGCGCGTCGCGTCGTCGGCCACGTTTAGCTTCGTGGGCACCCACCTCCAATCACTTATGGCGCTGTTTTCCTCTATCGCGGCGATGCGATGTGCGACGAACGGGCGGTAGGATCGCGCGCCCGTCTTCAGCCACGTCATGACGGTACGGCTGTCCGTCCAGTAGGTCACTGCGCTTGGCTTCTTGTCGTGTTCGGCGATGATAGTCGCGCCCAGGCGACTACCCAGTACGGCGGCTTGCAGTTCGAGTCTCGGGATCGATGTGAGCTTGAGCGGTGCCACCTTCGCCTTCGCCGCCACGAGGGTTATATGTACCTCGCCGTCGCTCGTGGTGGCTCTCCAGTACGCCGCTGTCGCGTAGGCTGACTCGCTCGCGTCCACGAACACGTGCAACTCGAGCGTCTCGGCGTGCGTGTACCCGTGGTAGCATCGTGGTATCTTCAGGTCCCGCAGACTCCGCAGGTGTTGGGTCCACTCGACCCACTGTTGTGCTAGGTCATCGTCGATGTTGTCGTCCCATCCTGTGCCGCGCCGCCATATCTCCTGCAGTATCTGCTTGGCCCGTATGGTGATGGGCGAAGCGATTCCGAGCGGGTCAAACAGAGACATCAGTATGCGGAGTGTCTCCCGCTTCGTCGGCGTCGGTTTGTCGAGTATGCCCGGGGGGAGGCGCGCCAGGTCAAGGTTGAACCCGATGTCGTCGGTGTCCGGCCTCCACTCTAACCCAAGCACTCGTTCTGTCTTCCTTTCTTCATTAATTCCGATCGCCCGCTGTGTCGCGCCCGGTTCGAAAGTCTGTAGTACCGCCGTGGAGTTAGACGACCACTGTCTCAGCTCATAGTGCGCCGCCCGATGTATCTCGTCGATCTGTTTTGAGATGTTGATGGCGCTGTCTTCGTCGTCGAAGCTGTGTAACAAGTCGTCGACATAGTGATTGCGAACGATGGCGCGGCTCGCTTCTGGATGGGTGTCCTTATACTTCTCTGCGTTGTGATTCTTCACGTAGATTGCGATGGACGGTGAACATGTGGCCCCGAAGATGAGTGACGTCATCCTGTACTCTTCGGGCGGGTGTTCATCGCGCCGATCGCCGCGCCACAAGTACCGCAGCGCGTCTCTGTCTTCTGTCTTGATTTTTATCTGCATGAACATCTCCTTGATGTCGGCAGACACGGCTATTCTGTGCTGTCGGAACCTCATGAGGACGCCGGGGAGTGACTGCAGCAAGTCGGGACCCGTCAATAAATGGTCATTGAGTGACACTCCTTTCGTCTTAGCGGCGGCGTCGTGGACTATTCGCACTTTGTTCGGTTTCAATGCGTTCAGTACTGCAAAGTGCGGGAGGTACCACGTTCGATTCTCAGTTCTATTTTTCGGTGCGGGTTCGGCGTATCCCTTCTGGATAAGTGCGTCCATCTGTTCTGTGTACTTCGTTTTCAGAGTCGAATCGCGGTCAATCTTCTTTTCTATGTTGTGTAAACGCTTCAGTGTATTTTCATAATTCTCGGGCATCTTAATAGTGTCGGTTTTCCACAGTAGAGGGGCTTCATATCTCCCGCCGCTGTCGATACGGACTTCTTTGTCGAGCTTGTCAAGCGCGCGTTGATCTGGGCTGTTCTTCGGGTTTCTGGGCTCGACGAAGAGTGACTCGAGTGCGAAGTAATGTCTCAGCTGATCGTCCATGTCTTCGCTTTCGCTCTTGTCCGCGATGAAGTTGACTTTGTGCGCATCTTGTACAGTGAGCCGTGAGCGCGCGCCGTGTAATACCCAGCCGAGAGGAGTCCGGGAGGCAACGGGTTGGTGTCGTTGTCCCCGGCGTACCTCCGACGTCACTAGCAGGTGCCAATTGTCTTGGCCGATGAGTATCTGGGGTTTCGCTCTTCTGTAGGTGATATCGGTTTCTATGTCCCGCAGATGCTTGCAATCGGCGATGTCTTGCACGGTGACGGCTTGTGGTGACAACTTCATATTTTCAATGGTGCGCGCTTGAATCCGATGTGCGCGCTGGGACGTACCTCTCAACGTCAGCTGGACCCGACGGGAGTTCGATGACCGGACGTTACAATCGCCGATCGCCTCGATGTGCAGTGACTCGCGGGGGCCGCGCGCGCCTGTCTGGTTGGCGAGCTCGGCGTCGATGAGCGTCACCGTTGACCCGTCGTCGAGGAGGGCGTAAGTGTCTACTCCTCCCGCCGGTCCGGAAATGTGTACCGGCACTATCTTGAGATACGATGCGAAGCCTCTTGTCCACGTTGACGCGACTGTCTGCTTCTCCGCGTTGTCGTCTTCGGCGACCCTTTCGCTTTTGACGTGGTGAAGCAGTCTGTGGTGCGAGTATTTGCACCCGTCGGTGTCGCAAGTGCGCTTCTTGCAATGATGACTATTTGTTCTGAAGCGTAGACACGCGAAGCATAGTCTTCGTGCCTTCGCGATATCCCATCTGTCGTTGACCGTCGACTCAATGAATTTCTTGCACTTGGTTACCTCGTGCTCTGTGTCGTGACACGCCGCGCATTTTTCTTTCCTCGGGCTCGATACAGCGGTGCTATAAGTCTTGTTCGTCTGTCTTCTGTTTGCTGTATGTTCCCGTTCGGGTGTCACGTGTTCGGGAGGTGCGTAGCGCCCGCACCTGTCGGCCTCCCTACTGAGGAAATCAGAGAGCCTCAGTAGGTCGGGTTCTTCTGTCTGTTCTTCCGCTGCGTAGTCGAACCATCTATACTTGAGCGCCAG
>CAJHXA020000001.1:4304275-4371167 GCA_905147815.2 Phalera bucephala
GATTTCCCTTGTTTTACTAGCCCTTACTATACCTCGGTGCGTTTTTGTGTTTTCGCAGATGTTCGCGCTAGCCCCACAAATGGGGTGTCCAGAGACAGGTCTCGTCGAGGCGATCACAACGGTATATAAAACAAGGTACACGTCTATATAAAAATTTGGAAAAATCGAATTTTGAAGATGTCAAAAAAAGTCCAATGTATGGAAAGTTTAAAAATTTTCTTTGGAAAATGTTCGGGAAAGTGTGTTAATATTACGGGCTAATTAAGCCGCTTAAAACAATATATATATATATATATATATATATTGTGTAGTCACAGACTTAAGGTTTCTATAGAACAAGCAGATTTCCCTTGTTTTACTAGCCCTTACTATACCTCGGTGCGTTTTTGTGTTTTCGCAGATGTTCGCGCTAGCCCCACAAATGGGGTGTCCAGAGACAGGTCTCGTCGAGGCGATCACAACGGTATATAAAACAAGGTACACGTCTATATAAAAATTTGGAAAAATCGAACTTTGAACATGTCAAAAAAGTCCAATATATGAAAAGTTTAAAAATTTTCTTTGGAAAATGTTTGGGAAAGTGTGTTAATATTACAGGCTAATTAAGCCGCTTAAAACAATATATGTATATATTGTGTAGTCACAGACTTAAGGTTTTTATAGAATAAGCAGGTTTCCCTTGTTTTACTAGCCCTTACTATACCTCCGTGCGTTTTTGTGTTTTTGCAGATGTTCGCACTAGCCCCACAAATGGGGTGTCCAGAGACAGGTCTCGTCGAGGCGATCACAACGGTATATAAAACAAGGTACACGTCTATATAAAAATTTGGAAAAATCGAATTCTGAAGATGTCAAAAAAGTCCAATGTATGAAAAGTTTAAAAATTTTCTTTGGAAAATGTTTGGGAAAGTGTGTTAATATTACAGGCTAATTAAGCCGCTTAAAACAATATATGTATATATTGTGTAGTCACAGACTTAAGGTTTCTATAGAATAAGCAGATTTCCCTTGTTTTACTAGCCCTTACTATACCTCGGTGCGTTTTTGTGTTTTCGCAGATGTTCGCGCTAGCCCCACAAATGGGGTGTCCAGAGACAGGTCTCGTCGAGGCGATCACAACGGTATATAAAACAAGGTACACGTCTATATAAAAATTTGGAAAAATCGAACTTTGAACATGTCAAAAAAGTCCAATATATGAAAAGTTTAAAAATTTTCGAAAAATCGAATTTTGAAGATGTCAAAAAAGTCCAATGTATGGAAAGTTTAAAAATTTTCTTTGGAAAATGTTCGGGAAAGTGTGTTAATATTACGGGCTAATTAAGCCGCTTAAAACAATATACATATTGTGTAGTCACAGACTTAAGGTTTCTATAGAACAAGCAGATTTCCCTTGTTTTACTGGCCCTTACTATACCTCGGTGCGTTTTTGTGTTTTCACAGATGTTCGCGCTAGCCCCACAAATGGAGTGTCCAGAGACAGGTCTCGTCGAGGCGATCACAACGGTATATAAAACAAGGTACACGTCTATATAAAAATTTGGAAAAATCGAACTTTGAACATGTCAAAAAAGTCCAATATATGAAAAGTTTAAAAATTTTCTTTGGAAAATGTTTGGGAAAGTGTGTTAATATTACAGGCTAATTAAGCCGCTTAAAACAATATATGTATATATTGTGTAGTCACAGACTTAAGGTTTTTATAGAATAAGCAGGTTTCCCTTGTTTTACTAGCCCTTACTATACCTCGGTGCGTTTTTGTGTTTTTGCAGATGTTCGCACTAGCCCCACAAATGGGGTGTCCAGAGACAGGTCTCGTCGAGGCGATCACAACGGTATATAAAACAAGGTACACGTCTATATAAAAATTTGGAAAAATCGAATTCTGAAGATGTCAAAAAAGTCCAATGTATGAAAAGTTTAAAAATTTTCTTTGGAAAATGTTTGGGAAAGTGTGTTAATATTACAGGCTAATTAAGCCGCTTAAAACAATATATGTATATATTGTGTAGTCACAGACTTAAGGTTTCTATAGAATAAGCAGATTTCCCTTGTTTTACTAGCCCTTACTATACCTCGGTGCGTTTTTGTGTTTTCGCAGATGTTCGCGCTAGCCCCACAAATGGGGTGTCCAGAGACAGGTCTCGTCGAGGCGATCACAACGGTATATAAAACAAGGTACACGTCTATATAAAAATTTGGAAAAATCGAACTTTGAAGATGTCAAAAAAGTCCAATGTATGGAAAGTTTAAAAATTTTCTTCGGAAAATGTTCGGGAAAGTGTGTTAATATTACGGGCTATTTAGCCGCTTAAAACAATATATGTATATATTGTGTAGTCACAGACTTAAGGTTTCTATAGAATAAGCAGATTTCCCTTGTTTTACTAGCCCTTACTATACCTCGGTGCGTTTTTGTGTTTTCGCAGATGTTCGCGCTAGCCCCACAAATGGGGTGTCCAGAGACAGGTCTCGTCGAGGCGATCACAACGGTATATAAAACAAGGTACACGTCTATATAAAAATTTGGAAAAATCGAATTTTGAAGATGTCAAAAAAAGTCCAATGTATGGAAAGTTTAAAAATTTTCTTTGGAAAATGTTCGGGAAAGTATGTTAATATTACGGGCTAATTAAGCCGCTTAAAACAATATATATATATATATATATATATATATATATATATATTGTGTAGTCACAGACTTAAGGTTTCTATAGAACAAGCAGATTTCCCTTGTTTTACTGGCCCTTACTATACCTCGGTGCGTTTTTGTGTTTTCACAGATGTTCGCGCTAGCCCCACAAATGGAGTGCCCAGAGACAGGTCTCGTCGAGGCGATCACAACGGTATATAAAACAAGGTACACGTCTATACAAAAATTTTGAAAAATCAAACTTTGAAGATGTCAAAAAAGTCCAATGTATGGAAAGTTTAAAAATTTTCTTTGGAAAATGTTCGGGAAAGTGTGTTAATATTACGGGCTAATTAAGCCGCTTAAAACAATATACATATTGTGTAGTCACAGACTTAAGGTTTCTATAGAATAAGCAGGTTTCCCTTGTTTTACTAGCCCTTACTATACCTCGGTGCGTTTTTGTGTTTTCACAGATGTTCGCGCTAGCCCCACAAATGGAGTGTCCAGAGACAGGTCTCGTCGAGGCGATCACAACGGTATATAAAACAAGGTACACGTCTATATAAAAATTTGGAAAAATCTAATTTTGAAGATGTCAAAAAAGTCCAATGTATGGAAAGTTTAAAAATTTTCTTTGGAAAATGTTCGGGAAAGTGTGTTAATATTACGGGCTAATTAAGCCGCTTAAAACAATATATGTATATATTGTGTAGTCACAGACTTAAGGTTTCTATAGAATAAGCAGATTTCCCTTGTTTTACTAACCCTTACTATACCTCGGTGCGTTTTTGTGTTTTCGCAGATGTTCGCGCTAGCCCCACAAATGGGGTGTCCAGAGACAGGTCTCGTCGAGGCGATCACAACGGTATATAAAACAAGGTACACGTCTATACAAAAATTTTAAAAAATCAAACTTTGAAGATGTCAAAAAAGTCCAATGTATGGAAAGTTTAAAAATTTTCTTCGGAAAATGTTCGGGAAAGTAAGTTAATATTACGGGCTAATTAAGCCGCTTAAAACAATATACATAGTGTGTAGTCACAGACTTAAGGTTTCTATAGAATAAGCAGATTTCTTTTGTTTTACTCCTTACTATACCTCGGTGCGTTTTTGTGTTTTCGCAGATGTTCGCGCTAGCCCCACAAATGGGGTGTCCAGAGACAGGTCTCGTCGAGGCGATCACAACGGTATATAAAATAAGGTACACGTCTATATAAAAATTTGAAAAATCGAACTTTGAACATGTCAAAAAAGTCCAATGTATGGAAAGTTTAAAAATTTTCTTCGGAAAATGTTCGGGAAAGTGTGTTAATATTACAGGCTAATTAAGCCGCTTAAAACAATATACATATTATGTAGTCACAGACTTAAGGTTTCTATAGAATAAGCAGATTTCCCTTGTTTTACTAGCCCTTACTATACCTCGGTGCGTTTTTGTGTTTTCGCAGATGTTCGCGCTAGCCCCACAAATGGGGTGTCCAGAGACAGGTCTCGTCGAGGCGATCACAACGGTTTATAAAACAAGGTACACGTCTATATAAAAATTTGGAAAAATCGAACTTTGAAGATGTCAAAAAAGTCCAATGTATGGAAAGTTTAAAAATTTTCTTTGGAAAATGTTCGGGAAAGTGTGTTAATATTACGGGCTATTTAGCCGCTTAAAACAATATATATATTGTGTAGTCACAGACTTAAGGTTTCTATAGAATAAGCAGGTTTCCCTTGTTTTACTAGCCCTTACTATACCTCGGTGCGTTTTTGTGTTTTCGCAGATGTTCGCGCTAGCCCCACAAATGGGGTGTCCAGAGACAGGTCTCGTCGAGGCGATCACAACGGTATATAAAACAAGGTACACGTCTATATAAAAATTTGGAAAAATCGAATTCTGAAGATGTCAAAAAAGTCCAATGTATGGAAAGTTTAAAAATTTTCTTTGGAAAATGTTCGGAAAAGTGTGTTAATATTACGGGCTAATTAAGCCGCTTAAAACAATATATATATATATATATATATATATTTACATCCTGGAACCTTTTTGGCGTCCTACATGGCTAATTTTGCATATAATGTGGCGTCAACCTGCTGTCGACGTCCGATATACGGACGTCAGATCGGAGGATGTTTCCAATGATCGCGGCTTGTCTTAAAGATATCGAAAAAGTAAAAAAAAAATAAAAAAATTGGACGTAAGTTCCCTGCCGATCTTGCATTTCTGAATATTCCTTTAGTTCTGCTAGATTTTGTCACAAAAACTAGTGGCGCTGTCGTCATTATTCTATACCTTCATTGATAGCCGTATGTGACGTCCAACGAGAGATCGAAATGCGACGTTGCGACACCGTGCACATAACACTTCTGAACTTGTAGGATCCTGTTAATTGTTTATTATATTCGCGATTCGTGAGTATAGTATATATACGCCTTCAGTTGATAGGTAATGTTGCGTCTGCCTTTTTAAGCGAAATGTCTAAAATAAACAATCGAAGTGAAAAGTTGCTCAAATAAATTCCCGGACTTGAAAGTAAGATTGCTGAATTATTATTTCTTGTTTTAATCGATTGGTAGATACTATTCATAATACGAATTCAAGTATAGGTAAATACGGACGATTTAGCGCAGTGGTTAAGAGCTACTCCGCCCACTGTGTCTAATAGTCGCGGGTTCGATTCCCGTACGGGACAAATCCTTGTGTGATCCACAATTATTTGTCCCGGTCTGGGTATTTGTGTATGTGAATTTTCATGTTTGTAAACGCACCCACGATACAGGAATAAATCCTAATGTGGGGCTACGTTTTTAGAACAAAAAGAAAAAAGAAAACAAAAAGTATGTCCTTAACCGACTGCAAAACGGAGGAGGCTCTAAATCTTCCGTCGTTTTATATTTAAACCTGACTGTTTTGTTTTTACTTTTTTACATATCTATCTATACTCTTTTATTACCTATACTTAAGTAATTATTTCAGTGTCAAATAACAATATTGTTATGCCTCGACCTAGAAGAAAACACAAAAATGATTGTTATGACAAAAAACGTACATTGTTAAGTATTTTTTCAATTATATTTATGAGTAGGTAGTTTATCTATTGTTTGCTAAACTAAATAATAAGAATCTAAAGGAAAAAAACTAAATCGTTTACATATAAATATCCGAACACACCTCGGCACCCTATACTTTGCACATTTTAGTGATATTTTGTGTTGTTGATAGTTATCACCCCCTTGTAAGAAAAAATAATACACGGTCGACCTCTCTACCCATTAAATCATTTTACGTGATAACTAAATGGCCACATAATGCAGCTTAAAAGAAAAAAATAATTATACGAGTATATGGACGTTACAGTATCGTAAAAGTTTCAAACTATTATTCATTTGACATCCTGGACGTCAAATGACAAATATTGTAAAACTTTTATGACATTATGACGTCTATATGTCTAACTAAATACGTGTCATATATGTTTAGTTAATATTATAAGGCAGGCAAGCAGTCAGCAAGTAGTTTTAAGCGGGGAACGGATGATTTTTTTTTATCAAGGTCAGATTTTTTCTACTACATTCTTGTACTAGTTTTTATTTTGCTTTCCCATTGTTATTATAATTAAATTAAACGTGAAACGTAAAATTAAGGCGAGAAATTGGCGAAAATATGGCTTTCAAACATATGAATATAAGGCAAGTTTTATGAAAATATTTAAAGTATTTAGATATATTTAATCATAGCATTAACTCTTTAATCCGTTAATCGTTAACTAACGACATTTCGACTAATGTATTAACTTTTAAGTTAACTTTAAAAAATGTTAACAGACTCGTTAACTTCCTTTAATTTTTTTCAAGTCGCGCCGCATGAAACACGACCACGAATCATATTTGCAAGGAATCATATTTCTTGCAAATATGATTCCTTTACATGCTGATACATACAAAAAAATTAAAATTGTTAACTTCCAGACTCCAAACCAACAATTTTTATAGGTAGATCTAGTGATCTACTTAAAAACGCAACGATATAATGCAGTTTTTATCACATATTAACGGATTAACGATTAACGTTAACTTACGTTAAATGTCCTGAAATGTTACCAAAGTTAACTGTTTTCCTTACAGAATAGCAATTAACGAAGTTAATCATTTGATTAACAGTGCCCAGCTTTGTATTCGCCAATGTTTGGCGGTCCGAGGTTCGACCTTCCGCTATTCGCATACGGATTACTTAATAAAATAATAAACAGGGTTACTGAAAACTCCCTGCGTATCTTTCAGGGACACGTACCACGTTTGTCTGTAATCGTTTTTTCTTCAACTTTGTATGGAGCAGCTGATCGATTATTCGAGGTCCCCATATTAGGAGTGGGTAAGTCCGACTCACACTTGGCTAGTGTCTATTATTAATTTGTTGAGTTACTATAAGAGCATCTAGGACTACTAACATCAAATTTATTATGCCTATAATAAGTTACCCGAATAATACTTTTATTTCACAGAGGCCCAGACACAATCCACCCTCAATATCAATATGTAATACCAGTACTGACGATTCATTTATGGACACTACTGACAATGAGAAGAACAGAGATAAAACTTATATGCCAGTTACAGACGACAATACTGCAGACAGTTCATATCCATCCGACAACTTGTCGGTTTCTTTGAAGGATGTGTCTAATTGCACTAGAGATTTGACTTCTGGAAGTATTTTATTGGAACTGAACACCGATGAAACACATTTGATAGACCAAGTTGTTAGTAATGTTCCCATATTGTGATGTTTTAAATAGTTCAGCTTAATAAAGAGCTAAGAATATTGCTCGTTAGTTCGTAACTGTTACTGACATTCTGTTTTAAAATTTTGATTTGATTCTAAAATGGAGGTGATTGATGTTGACACGTTTTTGAACAAAAGTTTGTTTTATCATATTTTGACTAACAACCTCAGATGGCCTTGGGATGAAACCCACTTTATTTTAAGATCCCACTGCATTAATTGTAAAAACATTACTGTTTATTTTCACGATCAACCGTGGCATATTGTTGCTGATATGAATGAACCTGAAAATTTGACTTATTTTCTTGAACTTCCCAAGTTTTGGTGCTTCCATTGCGAATATTCTTTGTATGATCATTACCCCATAGATGAATGCGATTTTTGTTCCTAATTTTACACCAAAACTAATAGGTTAAATGGGTCAAATTACCAAAAAAAATCTAAATGTTATTTTTCAATCTGCGATTTTATTTGTGTTAAATTTTATTTTCTGTTTATTGTTAAACAGGCTTTAAACTAATCACTTGTACGGTTTACAGGTATTTATACATGTATGTACATATACGGACGTTACAATGTTGTGAAAGTTTCAAAATATTTTTCATTTGACATCCAGGATGTCTATCAAGCAGTGATAGCCTAGTGGTTAGACTGTTGGACTGCAAAGTCAAAGGTCTTGGATTCAAACCCAGGCACGCACCTCTGTCTTTTCGAAAGCATGTGCGTATTAAAAAGTAATTATCACTTGCTTTAACGGTGAAGGAAAACATCGTGAGGAAACCTGCATGCCTAAGAGTTTCTCGAAGGTATGTGAAGTTCGCCAACCCGCACTAGGCCAGCGTGGTGGACTATGGCCTAAACCCACTCAGTTTGAGAAGAGGCCCGTGCCCAGCAGTGGGACAGTTTCTTAACAAGGCTAATATTATTATTTATTATTATTATTCAGGATGTCAAATGAATAATAGTTTAAAACTTTTAGGATATTGCGACGTCCGTATACTCGTATATATCTAAATACCTCTAAAACGTGCAAATGATTAAATATATAGACGTTTGAGGCTAATCGTATGCTTTTGCGTAGATATGCGTATGATTTTGCAACGCAGGGCAGGCGACGCAGACACAGGCGGCCAGCGTATGCCAGAGCAGAACAGACGCAAGTGTGCGTCGCGCCTGAGTCGCAGCATATGCAGCTGTCAGTAGGTTTACGTATTAAAAATCTGCTCTACCCTGCGCTGCGTCACCCGAGCCTCAACATACGCTTAGCTACAATTTCAATAAAGTTTGACACTATCTGTGTTTTGACATCCAGGATGTCAAATTAAAAATAGTTTGAAAATTTACGATATATTAACGTCCGTATACTCGTATATGTCTAAATACGTATAAAATATATTGCAAGTTAATAGTTTAAGGTACTTAATTAGGGTACTGCTAACCTATTGGGAGCCACCATTTTTATGCTCACCACTTAGCACTAGGTGCGTAAAGTCTTGTCTTGGTATATTTCATTTTATTAGTTATGATTGTGTACTTTTAATATTATACGGATATCAGATAATTGAAATACATTTAAATGGTGGAATATTCGACGTCCGTTTAAAATTTCGAGAGTCGGATATGATTACTGACGTCCGTATAAACGTTTTATAAACTTAGGCTGTTATAGCCCACTGTGTTCGACTTAATTTTTTTGAGATAATTTGCTATTGCCTCAAGTAACCTGGTTATTACTTATTATCAGTAACTATTATAATATTGGTTTGACGTTAAAATCGGCGTCAAGCAGGGTTGCGTGTTGTCCGCTAGACTGTTTATAGTGTATCTGGATAAAAGTCTTCAAAGACTGAAGGGGTAAAAATGGGTGATCTAGTGATAAACCACCTATTGTATGCAGATGACGCGGTTTTGATAGCGCCAACAGCCACTGATCTGCAAACACTAGTCACAGTTATGAGAGACGACTGCATGAACAATGGCTTACATTTGAATGTGAAGAAAACCAAAATTATGGTTTTTGAACGCGAAGAAACTAGAACGAATTCAAGGATTGTGGTTGATAACGATGTGCTGGAGCAAGTGAATGAGTTTGTATATCTTGGATGCGCCTTCAGTAAGGATGGGAAATACACCGCTGATATAGAGAGAAGAGTGAATGCAGGTAATAGAGTGAATGGTGCGATGGGAAGGCTACTTGGGAGCCGGCACTTAAGCCAAAAGGCGCAGCTGGCCATGCATAACGGAGTGCTTGTCCCAACGCTGTTATATGGCAGTGAGAGTTGGGTATGTAAGAAGGAGAAAGAAAGCAGGATAAATGCGGTCGAAATGCGATCTCTGCGGAAGATGTGCGGAGTCACGCTGACCGACCGTATTCGCAACAGCGTAGTAAGAAAGCGAGTAGGTATGAAAGATAGTATCGGTGTAAAGATGAGAAAGGGTATGCTCCGTTGGTTCGGGCATATAGAAAGAATGCCAGAAGAAAGAATGACAAAACAGATATACAATGCGAAAGTGGAAGGATGTAGGTGCCGGGGAAGACCTAGACTAACTTACCATGACCAAATAGACCGTGTCTTAGCTGAAGGGCAAGTCAAGAGTCTCCGTAACCGGCGAGTGTGTATGAGACGAACTATGAGAGTGGAGGAGGCCAGAGAGGTATGTAAGGAAAGAACCTGTTGGAACTCTGTACTCTCTGCCTACCCCGCGAGGGAGCTGGCGTGATGATATAGATAGATAGAGATAGATAGATTATAATTATCTACCTCATTAAATGTGTTCCTATCCAAACATACTTGTAACTTAGAATTAAGTAACTTAATTTAAGTAACTATTTCTTGTGATATTATCGTAATAAGTGACATTTAATCTCAATTGTGTGAAACTTTCACAATATTTTTTTATATGACGTCCAGGATGTCAAATGAATAAATGTTTGAAACTTTTACGATATTGCAACGTCCGTATACTCGTATATATTTAATAACCTGTAAAACGTGCAAATGATTACATATATGGACTTTTGAGGCTAAGCGAATGCTTTTTCGTAGATATGCGTATGATTTTGCAACGCAGGGCAGGCAACGCAGACACAGGCGGCCAGCGTATGCCAGAGCAGAACAGACGAATGTGTGCGTCGCGCCTGAGTTGCAGCATACGCAGTTCTCAGTAGGCTTACGTATTAAAAAATCTGTTCTACCCTGCGCTGCGTCATCCGAGTCTCAGCATACGCTTAGCTACAATTTCGTTAAAGTTGACGCTATCTTTCATTTGACATCCAGGATGTCAAAGGAAAAATAGTTTGAAAATTTACGATATTGTAACGTCCGTATACTCGCATATGTCTAAATATGTATAAAATATATTGTAAGTATATAGTTTAAGGTACTCAATTAGGGTACTGCTAACTTAATGGGAGCCACCATTTTAATGCTCACCACTTAGCACTAGGTGCGTAAAGTCTTGTCTTGGTATATTTCATTTTATTAGTTATGATTGTGTACTTTTAATATTATACGGATGTCAGATAACTGAAATACATTTATATGGTGGTATATTTGACGTCCGTTTAAAATTTCGAGAGTCAGATATGATTACTGACATCCGTATAATAACCTGCGTATAATAATCCATTTTATAAACTTAGGTTATTATAGCCCACTGTGTTCGACTTAATTTTTTTAAGGTAATTTGTTATTGCCTCAAGTAACCTGGTTATTACTTATTATCAGTTACTGTAATAATTATCTAGCTCATAAAACGTGTTCCTATCCAAACATACTTGTAAATTAGAAGTAGGTAGATTGGTACTTTTAATTTAAGTAATTATTTCTTAAGACATTATCGTAATAAATGACATATGATCTCAATATTAGTTTTATATTTCATAACTTTAAACTTTACACTTCGCTAGCATGGACTAGGCACTTAAGAGCGGCAACGTCGCACTATTCATAGGAGTTGCAATAGACAGGAAAACGTAAATTAAATTATGTATATTATGGGAAGCCAGATAATTGATAGTGTTGGCTGGAGTCCTAATTGATTTCACTATGCTTGTCGATATACGTATATTTGTATATCAATATGTGTCAAAATTTTAGAAAAGTAATATGTAAGCAATTGTTGACACTGCCTTAGCGACTGATATTCGCTGTAAAAGTTCATATATTTTAAGTGGAACTGGTGGACGTCAGAATAATGCAAAATAAAAGGGTGCCCAATAGGTAGCGTGATGTAAATATATATATATATATATATATATATATATATATATATATATATATATATATATATATATATATATATATATTGTGTAGTCACAGTTAGAATAGGAATGAAATAGAAAATGCCTCAGGCATTAAGTCCCAGTCTACCTTAGGGTGGTGTGGAAACATGTGTGGTAGGTGCGAAAATACGTGGCTAAAAATTGTAAGAAAAAAATATATAAAATAAATTATTAATAATACTATATATAAAACTAATAATAATGTTATACATATAAACATATATATATATATATACATATACATAATGACGTGAAACTATCATTGAGAGGATTCTGCCAACATTTCGAGTAGGTACTCGTGTAGTTTTTTTTTAAAAGAGAGACGGTTCGTTACCATCCTGAGTTCCTGAGGCAATGCATTCCAACGAAGGATAGATTGGACGAAGAAGGAGGAGTGAATAAAATCAGAACGATGAGAAGGGCACTGAAGAAGACGATTACTTAAGGAGCGAAGATTTTTCTCGTGATTGGAGCACAAATATTGAAATTGGGAAGTAAGATAAGTAGGTGAGGCTGAAGAATGGAGAATAGAAAATAATGTTGTCAGTGCCCTCTGAGTTCTACGCTGACGAATAGGCAACCACTTTAATTGAGAACGATGCACCGACACATGGTCATATTTACGAAGGTTGAAGACGAATCGAATGCAGTTATTAAGAAGACGGTCTAGTTTGTTGAGGTGATCTGCATTCAGGTCGAAGTAGCACACATCACCATAGTCGATGATAGGGAAAATTAGGGACTGTACAAGCATTGCTTTAGTATTGGAAGGGAGCAAATTTTTTAATGGATATAAGTATCGCAATACACCGGTTACCTTTTGACCAACGGCCGTAACTTGAGTCTGCCAGCTTAGCGTCGTGTCAATGTGCAGACCAAGGTCTTTGACACTAGAACTTAGAGGGATAACTGTCCCGTTGAATTCAAGTGGAGGTAAAGTTCCAATATTCACCCTGCATCAATCGCTTGACACTTGGTAGGATTCACCGTGAGACCGAACCTTTTGGACCAATTCTCAATTGCCCCAAGATCCTGATTAACTTTGCTGATAATATCAGGGATTCGATCAGCACTGTCTTGCGAGTATAATTGCAAGTCATCAGCATACAGATGATACGTACACTCAAGTTCTTGAGTTATCATATCAATGAAAATTGAAAATAAAAGAGGAGAAAGTATACCGCCTTGGGGAACGCCAGTATCGAGGCAGCGCCAAGCAGACGACGTTTCATCACACAAAACTGACTGCTGGCGTTCCCGAAGATAAGAAGAAAACCAGTCCAGCGACTCTTGAGAGCACAAACGGTAGGAGAGAATAGACAGGAGGATATCATGACTAACGGTATTAAAGGCGTTGGAAAAATCAATTAACACAAGGACTGTAACTTTGGTATCTTCCATGCCTGATCGAATATCGCCAGTCACTTTAAGGAGGGCAGAAACTGTACTATGGGCAGGCCTGAACCCAGATTGGAGAGGATTAATTAAATTGTTGCTATAAATGAATTGAGAGAGTTGTTTATGAGCGCAGGCCTCAAGCACTTTTGAGAGAAAAGGAAGAATGGAAATTGGACGAAAGTGGCTAGGAAGGGAAGGATTGGGAACCTTTGGCAAGGGGCGGACAAAGGCTCTTCGCCAGAGAGAAGGGAATATGCCGGACTCAAAAGAAAAATTGACAAGATGAGTAATTGCCGGAAGGAGACAGTCCAGTATTGCTACGATCATATCTCTACATATTTTGTCACAACCAACAGCCTTGGACTTAATAGACGTAATAATTTTCGTAACATCACAAGAGTCGACTGGAGAAAAGTGAAAAGCGTTAATGTTTGGACGTCTAAGACCACCCAAGAAGGTCAGAGTTTGCTGAATAGTTAGATGATCAAAAGGAGGAGTAGTGGAGAAATGGCGATTAAGATCATCTAAGCTTATTGTTTTTGGTATATCTTGACATCGAGCCTTACCAATACCTAAAGTACCAAGGAATTTCCAAATATTGGCAGGCGAAGAAGATGTGATATTACTTAGAATGTGGCGGCGTTTAGCGTCACGTATCATCATATTACACCGGTTTCTTGCAATTTTGAAGTATATCGAATCCCTGGGAAACAAAATACAAACAGACCCATTGTTGCTGAGTTTTTCACGCTCCCCTGTAAAACGGCCTTCATATCTTCATTACGTTCTTTTATTTTAATAAAAACCGTAAAATAGAAGAAAAACTGAACACGACTCAAATCCGTCTCAGCTGCGGAAAACAGCATATATATATATATATAAGTGAATATCTTCCATCAATTACCAAAAAGCTTTTTTATATTGCAAGAGATTTTGCTAAACAGCAAAATTATAAGTTCCGTTGGTGTAAAAATAATAAAATATATTTACGCAACGAGATCGGCGATAAACAAATATATGTTAGATCCGAACAAAGTCTCGCTGATCTAAAGCCTCAGCAATGACTGTTTCATAAAAATGAAATCAGATTTTATAACTTTCACAAAGTTTTTCTACCATAACTATACAAAACAATTTACACACCAAATCATATTACACACATCTCTTATAAATTAGTGCACATACTATACACAATTCATTCAATCTTTTTCATTTAAATTGACTATTCCTAAAACAATTTTAACTCAGGCTTCTATCATTCCTTTATACATCGTAATTATTTTAATGGATTAACCGCTTCAATGCCATAGTCATAACTCAAGGCTACCATTAATTAATGCTTAATATGATTCAATATGCTTGATGATAAAGTTGCTATTGATTTGGACTCTTTACAAGTTTCCAAATCATATAAAATTTCGATAGTCGATTGCCAAAAAACTATAGATACTTATATCACTAAAAATCATGTTAAAATCTTACATCTGAATATACGTAGCATCAATGAAAACTTTGATAGCTTGCAGTGTATTTAACGCGCCCGCTCAACGGCCACGGCCAGTAATAAACCAGTACGCAAGCTAGACGGTTGTTTTACTTAATCGCAAATACTTCACCTGGCGACGAAGACGAAACTACCTACGAAAAAAAAAAAAAAAAAAAAAGGAACAAATAAAAAATGTCCAATTTTATCGGAAATTTGCATACTTTCGATGCAAAAAGCCAAGAATGGCAGATATTCTTCGGTAGACTTCAACAATTTATCAAATTAAATGATATTAAACCCGAGAATCAAAGTGCCGTACTGCTAACGCATCTATCGGATGAGTCATACCGTCTGGTAAGGAATCTTGTGTATCCACGGAAACTAGAAGATGTGCCGTGGAAGGAGCTGGTTGAAGTACTCAATAGTCATTTTCAGCCGAAAAGATCGACATTTGCTGATAGGGCAAAATTTTATGGTGCCACCAGAGCAAATAGCGAAAGCGTAGAGGATTGGGCGGCGCGTCTGAGGGGACTCGCCTTATATTGTGACTTCGGTTCAGAGCTGGATATTCTTCTCCGTGACAGATTTATTCTGGGGCTGGAAGCCGGGCCGGAAAAAGATCGCCTGTTCGAACAAGATTTGAAGTCATTAACGCTTAGTAAAGCCTTGGAAATAGCTCAGCAAGCTGCATGTGCTCGATCTGCGCGTGCTTACTCTGAAGCAGAACAGCTTGTCAAGCGGGAGCACGTGTACCGTGTGGCTGAGCGCAGGTCGAGGGCGCCGGACGTGCCCGCGTATGCCGGAGTTTCAGGACCAGCTGTGGTGTGTACAGTGTGCGGAATGAAGAACCATAATGCAGATAAGTGTCGGTTCAAGAATTACCGATGTGCTATTTGTGGAAAAAAAGGCCATCTTAAGAAAGTGTGCAGTGCTAAAGTCGGGAAGCGATCGCTAAATAGTATCGAAATTGACGGAAACGACGGCCGTGATTGTAAGGAATGCGACCTGTTTAATTTAAGGTATGTGAACTATGACCCTATTAAAGTGAATGTGAGGGTACATGATGTAGACTTATCTATGGAACTCGACTGCGGCGCTGGTCGTAGTGTCATGTCTGAGCACTTTTATTCAACGCATTTTAAATGTTTAAAATTGTGTAAAACCAACCTTGTATTTTGTCTTTATACCAAACATAAAGTAACACCCTTGGGTTATTTTCTTTGTGATGTTTCATTCAATAATATGAAACGACAAATGGAATTTTATGTTATCAAAGAAGGCGGGCCGCCGCTCCTGGGGCGGGATTTTATGACACGATTTGCACGATATGGCAATTGAGAATTGGTCCAAAAGGTTCGGTCTCACGGTGAATCCTACCAAGTGTCAAGCGATTGATGCAGGGTGAATATTGGAACTTTACCTCCACTTGAATTCAACGGGACAGTTATCCCTCTAAGTTCTAGTGTCAAAGACCTTGGTCTGCACATTGACACGACGCTAAGCTGGCAGACTCAAGTTACGGCCGTTGGTCAAAAGGTAACCGGTGTATTGCGATACTTATATCCATTAAAAAATTTGCTCCCTTCCAATACTAAAGCAATGCTTGTACAGTCCCTAATTTTCCCTATCATCGACTATGGTGATGTGTGCTACTTCGACCTGAATGCAGATCACCTCAACAAACTAGACCGTCTTCTTAATAACTGCATTCGATTCGTCTTCAACCTTCGTAAATATGACCATGTGTCGGTGCATCGTTCTCAATTAAAGTGGTTGCCTATTCGTCAGCGTAGAACTCAGAGGGCACTGACAACATTATTTTCTATTCTCCATTCTTCAGCCTCACCTACTTATCTTACTTCCCAATTTCAATATTTGTGCTCCAATCACGAGAAAAATCTTCGCTTCTCAAGTAATCGTCTTCTTCAGTGCCCTTCTCATCGTTCTGATTTTATTCACTCCTCCTTCTTCGTCCAATCTATCCTTCGTTGGAATGCATTGCCTCAGGAACTCAGGATGGTAACGAACCGTCTCTCTTTTAAAAAAAAACTACACGAGTACCTACTCGAAATGTTGGCAGAATCCTCTCAATGATAGTTTCACGTCATTATGTATATGTATATATATATATATATATATGTTTATATGTATAACATTATTATTAGTTTTATATATAGTATTATTAATAATTTATTTTATATATTTTTTTCTTACAATTTTTAGCCACGTATTTTCGCACCTACCACACATGTTTCCACACCACCCTAAGGTAGACTGGGAGAAAATGCCTCAGGCATTAAGTCCGCCTTTGTACATACATATGTGCATAAAGAATAAATAAATAAATAAATACATCACGTATCTCGGAGGGTTGAATTTCCATTTGTATTGTCGAGCCAATTTTAGTTATAATCGATGTAAGTTCCTTTGTATCTTCTGTGTCTTTAAATGGTATATTTCTAACCTCGATACTGGAAGAATGTGAGCTAAGGTGTGCATCTTGTAGTTTCGTTTTCAAATGTTCATAGGCCTATTTATAAAAAGTTCTCTCTTTTTCTAGCACTTCAATTCGACTTCTCATTTCTTCAAAATTTGCATTAAAAAATTCAATGGATTTTTCAATCTCGGAGTTTGATTTTTGTATTTGTAGAGATTGAGATTTTAAATCGGCGATATCCACGACTAACTTTTTTAAAACTGTAGACTGTTCATTTTTCCATGATATTATCATTTCCTTTAGTTGTTCAAGTTCAGTTATAATTGCTATAGTAGGCCATGTATTTTCTACAAAAATAAACAAATGGATGTTAGAATATTTACTTCCATCTTATTTACTATACGATATTTGAAAAAAAAAAAATTATCACCACAGTTAATATTTCCTAAGCAGTGGTGACTGTGTACACCCACATTTAATAGGGAGCAAGACCATTGCCGTTCTAGGCACAATTTGAGACTCCACATAGACCGTGAAAATTTTCAATTTTGTAATTGAAAATTGACCTCAAATTTGAACTCAGAATCTTATGATCACTACACCCATAATTCATTATTCGCCACTAAACCAACGAAGCAGTCCTTAAGTAAGTATGAGTGATGAAGTTATTTAAATAATAATACTGTACAACCAAATGTATTTGTAAACTTACCGCTCGCTGACTAATATTGGAATAAACCCGGGGATATCGACGCAATTCTAGGTACGCAAATATTCGCATTTATTTTACTAGGAGGTAAAGTAATACCGCCGCCGCTCACTCAATTAGCTGATTCTTCGGACAGCGCTCGCGCCGCGCCTCACGCTCTCGAGACCACGTTTGTTTACATTGTTATGGGAGAGATACCGCCTTTAAACCCTCATGCTGTAGTCTGGTCCTTCGGTCCTTTAGTAAACGAATTAAATAAAAATATTGTTAAATTTTGGGAACTCGAGGAGGTAACCTTATTAGATATTATTAGTCCGGAAAATCATGACTGTGAAAATTTTTACAAATCTACGGTCACAAGAATGTCTTGTGGGCGTTATGTTGTTTCGCTGCCTTTTAAAGGCAATCCTAAGTCCTAAGGTAATTCTTACACTGTCGCTCAGCGACGATTAACCGCGTTAGAACGCAAATTTAACTCACTTCCGGTACTACGTCAATCTTATAATGACGTTATCACGGAATATTTAGAGAAAGGTTATTTATCTGAAGTACCTTATTCTCCTACCGCAATAGCCGAAGGTTATTTTATCCCGCATCATGCCGTTGTACGCCCAGACAAAGTAACAACAAAAACGCGCATCGTTTTGAATGCCAGTGCTAAAACGGATTCTGGAATATCGCTTAACGACTTACTACATATAGGACCTAACTTACAGGCAGATTTGTTCACGCTTCTTTTAAGGTTCCGTTATTTTAAAATTGCTTTAACCACGGATATACAACAAATGTATTTGAGGATACGTGTGACGGAAAATGATCGCAAATATCAACAAATATTATATCGCTTTAGTGAATCAGAATCACCGCGCATTTTTCAATGTAATTCGGTCGCGTTCGGTCTACGCTCTAGTCAGTTCTTAGCCATGCGGACTGAACGAAGGTCCAAAGAACCTCCGTGTGTAATAAGGAGTAAACTCAACTGTTCCACTGTGCCGAGGTTGACGCTACACCGAAACTGACGGGTAGGTTAATCGGTTGAAAATCTCGAAACCGCGGGCTAACTTTTTACATTAAATATTCATTTTCGGTGCAGCGCCATCTATTGAAGTATGTTTCAAACACCTAAATTATTTAACCTTATTGTTTACAAGAAAATCGCAATATTTGTTACAACATACCGCCCACCAAGGACAAATTAAACATTTTATTTTGTCCTTAACCTACTGTGCCGCCCACCATGAGAATATTACAATACAAAGGCATTACAATTTAAGTTTTTTAAAATTAACTTATATTTCAACACTTAAACAATATTATAACACAAACAACATTTACCACTAAACAACTCCCCTTCTTTCATTTTAAATCTAAAGGTTTTATTCTGTTTCTTTTCCTAATCCTATTTTTACCTTCAGTTACCTGCCTATCTCCCATATTCTTATGGACAGATTTAGGTACTTCATTATGATCGACTACCCCAGAAAAAATCCAACCTAGACTTGTATTTTGTGCTACTGGGCCACCACTAGGACACTTTTAGAAGCCTGCTCGAAGAAGATCACAATATACTTCTGCTCCCAGTAGCAAGTCTATGTTACGTGGTTCACTGTAAGTATGATCAGCTAATTTTAATTTATTTAACTCTGCCCACTCTAAATTTTGTACCTTATTAAGGGGAAGGGGGCTGGTAATTGTGTCTAATACGTAAGCTTTCACATTTACCACCGTATTTGGTTCAACCAACGACTTTAATTCTATTTGAACCATAGATTTTGATTTTAACAACTGGTCTCCGCCTAAACCAGATATCTGTCCGTAAGCAGGTATCTTTTTTAACCCTAAATATTGCACAGCTGCTTTTGTTACGAAAGACGACTGTGACCCTTGGTCCAACAAAGTCCGCATAATTTTATAACCTTCGCCGTTTTCAGACCGAGCCTTGACTAACGCCGTTGGTAGCAAGACCTGATTAATATTTCCTGTCGAAAAACAAGCGACTATTGGTTCCTCACTTTTTAAACTGTTAGTGTCAGTTGCAAAAGTTACTTTGCAATTATTTTTCCTATTACTTCTACTACTGATATTTAAATTATGATTACTCCCTAAACCATTGGGATGAAGTAGTGAGTGGTGTTTATGTTTACATTTTGCACATCTAATTTTAAGACTACATTTTTTAGCCGAATGGTTATTACTAAAACAGTTATAACATAACCCTTTACGTTTTACAAAGTTACGTCTTGAATCTAATGGTTCCCTACAAAACCTTTTACACATACTCAACTTGTGAGTCTCGAAACAAAATTGACACATTACATTATTAGCATTATTTGTTACGTGTAATGCTTTTATTTTTGAATTGGATCCAGTTTCCAGAATTTCAATAGATTTGTATCGCTTGGTTAGAAATTATTCTATTTCACTATAAGTAGCTAATTCATCCATGGAATTGTTATGAAATTCCCATTGCCTCCTGGTTTCTGGATCCAATTTCAGAGATAAAATATGTACTACAATAACATCCCAAGTTTTTACATTAATTCCAAGATTTGACAAAGCAGATAAACAATAGTTTGTAGTATTAATTAAAGCCTTTAAACTACTTGCAGATTCATTTGACATATTTTTCTGACTGAGTAATGTTTTAACAAGTTATGACAAATGTACTTTTTGTTACTATAGCGTTTCTACAATAAGTCCCAACACTTTATATAATTATCTTCCGTGATGGGAATATGTCTTAACAGTTGTTCTGCTTCGTCAATTAAATAACTTTTCAAGTAATGAAGTTTCTGAACATTGATTAATGAATTATTATTATGAACTAAGGACTGAAACAAATCTTTAAATGTAGACCATTCTGAATATTTACCAGAGAAAGTAGGTATAATAATCTTAGGTAATTTAAACTGAGGTGCTTCAATACTATGTGAACTAGCTGATGGCTGAACTGTTTTAAGTTTTGATAAATTAGTTTTCAATTCACATTTATACTCCATGTATTCAGTTTGGTCATACATATCGTTTTTCATATAATTAGAAGCCATAACTTCCTTAGCATCATAGGAGCGCATTAAATCTCTATGACCACTAAAAAACTCTCCCCATAGTTGATCTAAGGACTCTACTCTACCCTCAACATATTCAAAAGTTATTCGTTCCTTAGGGGACTTTTGAAAGTTAGTTTAAGCTTTCACTATGCGCGAATTTAAGTCTACCTGATAATTAATAAGAGACTCCATTATTACGAAAAATTTCAAACTTATCAATTATCTAATTCTAATGTATTATTTGTAATTAAGTTCGATATGAAATGTTTTATACAATAGTTTTTAAACGTACTCACGGTTTTCACTTCACTTATTAACACTTCACCATCACTTAGCTTTGTACACGTAGCTCGTTACTGGCGCCGATCACGGCAACCACGCGATGACGTTGAAGTTTACGATGCGCTCGCTGCTCCGCTCAGAGTGCGCTCGCTGATACCTCGCACACCGATGATTGCGCAACAGCTGCGTGCGCCGATGGGCTGCCGTTCTGCGGTGTAGTTACCGCGCGCCTACCAAGGTCGCGGCCAGAGGCCAGCTCCTGGTCTATAACGGAGGTTCAGGCCGCGAAGCCGTTGACCTGCCGTCCTGCGGTGTATTTACCGCGCACCTACCAAGGTAGCGGCCAGAGGCCAGCTCCTGGTCTATAACGGAGGCTCGGGCCGCGAGGCCGTTGACCTGCCGTCATGCGGTGTCGATACCGCCCGACCAAGGTAGCGGCCAGAGGCCAGCTCCTGGTCAATAACGGAGGCGTTAACCACCCGTCCGTCCTAGGCAGCGGCCGAAGCCAGCTCCAGGAATATAACGGAGGTGTCAGCCGTGAGGCTGTCAACCAACCGTCCTGCGGTGTCAATACCGCCCTACCAAGGCAGCGGCCAGAGGCCAGCTCCTGGTCTATAACGGAGGCATTAGCCACCCGTCCGTCCTAGGTAGCGGCCGAAGCCAGCGCCAGGATTATAACGGAGGCGTTAGCCACCCGTCCGTCCTAGGCAGCGGCCGAAGCCAGCGCCAGGATTAATAGCGGAAGCGTTCTCGACAGCTTGAAGCCATCCGCTATAGACCAATGAACGAAGGTCCAAAGAACCTCCGTGTGTACTAAGGAGTAAACTCAACTGTTCCACTGTGCCGAGGTTGACGCTACACCGAAACTAACCGGTAGTTATTAATCGGTTGAAAATCTCGAAACCGCGAGCAAACTTTCTACATTAAATATTCATTTTCGGTGCAGCGCCATCAATCGAAGTATGTTGCAAACACCTAAATTATTTAACCTTATTGTTTACAAGAAAATCGCAATATTTGTTCCAACACGGACTATCCGTCAGTTAGCAAACGATGAGCGAAGACGCTTTCCGCTCGCAGCAGAGGTCGTCACTGGCGAATTGTATATGGACGATCTTACAACCACAGTAGAGTCACTCAAAGACGGAATTCATTTGACGGACGAGTTGATCGAATTATTCAAGGCCGGAGGTTTTAATCTTGTAAAATAGGCAAGTAACTCGCCTGAACTGCTTGCACAATTGCCAGAGTCACATCGCGCTTCAATTGAATTCACTGATGATACCGATACTTTAAAAGTGTTGGGCTTAAAATGGATACCTAATACGGATACATTCACCTTCACTACATGCGCTACAGCTGTAGGTAACACCAAAAGGGTTATCCTTTCGACAATCGCCCGCTTATTTGACGTATTAGGTTTAGCCGCGCCTGTCATTATGTACGCGAAGCTTTTGTTACAAGAGCTTTGGCTGGCTAAAGTAGACTGGGATCAGGAACCACCTGAACCTAATTCTGAACGCTTTATTAAATTTAAAAACGAATTACCGTTATTATCTAAATTACAAATTCCGCGCATTGCTGCAGGTAATGTTGTACATCTTCTAGCTTTCGAAGATGCTAGCATGAGAGCTTACGGCTGCGTCCTTAATCTTCATGTTACACATCCTAACCGCGACATATCCACTCATTTAGTATGTTCGAAGTCTAAAGTGGGCCCGCTAAAGACTGTCACTCTAGCCAGGCTCGATTTGTGTGCTGCGCTACTTCTTGCTAAACTTGACAAGCAAGTTCATACCGCATTAAATGATCGCTATCCTATAAAAAATATATTCGCATTTTCTGATTCCACAATCGCTCTTTCTTGGATTAATTCTTCACCGCACCGTTGGCAAGTGTTCGTTGCTAATGGCGTTAGTACAATACAGGAATTACTACCACCTGACCGCTTCGTTCATGTAGATGGAACACAAAACCCTAGTGCTTGGGTATCTAGGGGTTTATCACCCTCGCAATTAATTAATCATCCGCTTTGGTGGCACGGTCCAACATGGATCAGTCATCCAATCGCCGAATGGCCCATCGTTTCCTTCGACACTTCACGAATAGAAGTTGATATACCTGAAATGAAACCGTCAATTACTCGTTACCGCAATCGCCGATCTGGGTTCGTCTCCTCTTATTGAGCTCGCTCTGTGGGTCTCCTCCTGGAAAAAAATGTTACGCATTAGTGTTTATGTCCTACGCTTCACGCGTAAATTACCTCGCTCTTCTTCGATTCAGATTTCTGGTATTGAAACTGCTGAACGCATAATTCTTCGGGATTTACAGCGTAAATGTTTTCCTGATGATATTAAAAATATAAATAAAGGTAACTTACCTTCACCCCCTTTAAGAAAACTTGTTCCGTTTTTAGATGACAATGGATTGCTTCGTGTTGGTGGGCGATTAACGAACGCTAACTTACCAAATGAAAATCGTCATTCTTTACTACTTCCTCACCCACCATTTGGTTGATTTAATAATTGACGATTGCCACCGATCCAATTGTCGTACTGGCTCGCATCTTCTCATGTCTTAACTAAGACAACGTTACTGGATCATTTCCGCTCGTAAATTATTCGACAACGCATTCGCCAATGTAATTTTTGTTTTAAAGTCGCGCCGTCGCATCCTTCGTCCATGATGGCAAGCCTTCCTCCAGCTCGTGTGCAAGAGGCTAAGGCTTTTACTCACACCGGCGTTGATTATGCTGGCCCAATAAATATTATTATTATCGCAAACTTGGCATTAAAAGCTAAAAGGCGTACATTTGTCTTTTCGTATGCCTTACTACCAAGGCTATTCATCTGGAAATAGCGTCAGACCTAATCACAAATACTTACAAAAATATGAATACGACTACAGATAAAAGAAATATGACGCCAAAATCAGGACGTAAAAAGAAAGCTCCAAAATTAGATACTCCAACAAAACAAAAACATACTACGATGACCATTACCACGAGTTTAAATAAGGATAGTAATGCACCGTTATTAGAGAATAACATTGATTTCCCTAAAGTTGGTACTGTTAGAATATTGGATGACACACCGAGTTTTAATCAATATGGAACAGTAATGCAATCCATAGATAATATATTGTCACAAAACTCTACAGTATTCAAGATGCTCTAGAAAATTCAACAACTTTAAATAAAGCTACTTGTAAGAAAGACAGTACAGTCGTTAACATTCATAATAATGGATAAGAACAGTAATAATTTTAGAGGATGAACAAGGCCTTAATATGCGACAAATGCTTCAAAAATTACTAGGTACCGAATTTTTGGTTAGTTGCTTTTGGAAACCTGGAGCGTCATTGGCCGAAGTATTAGCATCAGAATCGTCTGAAATACAGTGTTTGTCTAATAATGATTTTGTTATTGTACTAGGTGGAGTTAATGACAGATATCCACATGAACTTTTCTAAGAAATTTTCTAAGTTCCGCATATATGTGATTGTATCTGAAACACCATGCAACAAATACTTGAACTACTTAACGTAAGCTAAACTACGAGTTAAAGTTTCTTTGTTCCAAATTTGACCATCCTACTTTCATTGATATGGATTACTGTAACTACATGCCTTCCCGCAACTTAATTGGTCTGCATAAATGTCGACGAATTCTCAAGGAAATACTCCACATTAATTACAGAACAAAGTTTAATCGGTACCTTAAAACTCAAACTCAAAATACAAAACCCATAAGGTCAAAACTATTTGATAAATCTACTCAGACTAGCCTTGAAATTAATCAATCATCGGAATCTGTAAATTCCAATAATTCTACCTTACAAAAACAATGCAACAACAAAGATATACCATTACAAACAAATAAGTATGATTCAAATATTAGTAAAAAATCAATTTAGAACACAAATAATTCTGTTTTTTTTTCGTTCATAATAAAATAACCGGTGTGAAGTTGGCGGCCTAAAGTTAGCGGCCTGTTATAACCCGACCAAATAAAATTGTCGTTGGAAAACACATGAAAATGCTTTTCATAAAGGCTTTTTATTGCTACCTACCTACCTACCTAGACTACCATGATGAAAAAAAGAAATTTTTTATAGATACTAAGTCCAGAATTTTTATTTTTTATTCTTTTGCATTTGTCTAACCAAAACTCATTACGACTTTCTTAGCAAACCTTAAAGTGGAATCGAGGAACAAAATGGGTCAACCATAATGGAAACAAGCTCGAACGAAAACCCAAATAAAGTCATGGATTTTCAGAATTCAGTCGCAGCGGCCTGTGAAAATTTACAGTTTTTGGCCCAAACGGACCCCTTACACGGCGCAAGAGTTCATGAATTTGGCCACTTTCGAAAGCTATTATGACTATCTATATACCCCATTAATTCTAGAGTGGTACTCGACCTACTATAGCCACCATAGAAGAAAAAAACACCCGCGGCCTATGAAGATTGTCAGTTTTCGGGCCGAACGGACCCCTTAGACGGCGCTAGAGTTCATAAATTTAGCCTCATTTGATAGATATTCTAACTGGCTATATACCCTATTAATTCCAGAGTGGTACTCGACCTACTATAGCCACCATAGGCAAAAAAACACCTGCGGCCTATGAAGATTGTCAGTTTTTGCCCCGAACGGACTGCTTAGACGGCGCTAGAGTTCATAAATTTGATTTCATTTTATAGCTATTATGATTGTCTATATACCCTATCAATTCCAGAGTGGTACTCGACCTACTATAGCCACCATAGGCAAAAAAACACCCGCGGCCTGTGAAGATTGTCAGTTTTCGACCCGAACGGACCCCTTAGACGGCGCTAGAGTTCATAAATTTGGCCTGATTTTATAGCTATTATGACTGGCTTTATACTCTATTAACTCCAGAGTGGTACTCGACCTACTATAGCCAACATAGGCGAAAAAACACCTGCGGCCTATGAAGATTATCAGTTTTTGCCCCGAACGGACTGTTTAGACGGCGCTAGAGTTCATAAATTTGATTTCATTTGATAGCTATTATAACTGGCTTTATACTCTATTAATTCCAGAGTGGTACTCGACCTACTATAGCCACCATAGGCGAAAAAACACCTGCGGCCTATGAAGATTATCAGTTTTTGCCCCGAACGGACTGCTTAGACGGCGCTAGAGTTCATAAATTTGATTTCATTTTATAGTTATTATGACTGTCTATATACCCTATCAATTTCAGAGTGGTACTCGACCTACTATAGCCACCATAGGCAAAAAAACACCCGCGGCCTGTGAAGATTGTCAGTTTTCGACCCGAACGGATCCCTTATACGGCGCTAGAGTTCATAAATTTGGCCTCATTTTATAGCTATTATGACTGTCTATATACCCTGTTAATTCTAGAGTGGTACTCGACCTACTATAGCCACCATAGGCGATAAAACACCCGCGGCCTGTGAAAATTGTCAGTTTTTGGCCCGAACGGACCACTTAGACGGCGCTAGAGTTCATAAATTTGGCCTCATTTTATAGCTATTATGACTGTCTATATACCCTGTTAATTCTAGAGTGGTACTCGACCTACTATAGCCACCATAGGCGAAAAACCACCAGCGGCCTATGAAGATTGTCAGTTTTCGTCCCGAACGGACCCCTTAGACGGCGCTAGAGTTTATAAGTTTAGCCTCATTTGATAGCTATTATAACTGGCTATATACCCTATTAATTCCAGAGTGGTACTCGACCTACTATAGCCACCATAGGCGAAAAAACACCCGCGGCCTATAAAGATTGTCAGTTTTCGGCCCGAACGGACCCCTTAGACGGCGCTAGAGTTCATAAATTTGGCCTCATTTGATAGCTATTATGACTGTCTATATACCCTATTAATTCCAGAGTGGTACTCGACCTACTATAGCCACCATAGGCGAAAAAACACCCGCGGCCTATGAAGATTGTCAGTTTTTGCCCCAAACGGACTGCTTAGACGGCGCTAGAGTTCATGAGTCCAGAATTTTTATTTTTTTTCTTTTGCAATTGTCTAACCAAAACTCATTACGACTTTCTTAGCATACCTTAAAGTGGAATCGAGGAACAAAATGGGTCAACCATAATGAAAACAAGCTCGAAAGAAAACCCAAATAAAGTCATGGATTTTCAGAATTCAGTCGCAGCGGCCTGTGAAAATTTACAGTTTTTGGCCCAAACGGACCCCTTACACGGCGGAAGAGTTCATAAATTTGGCCTCATTTGATAGCTATTATGATTGTCTATATACCCTATTAATTCCAGAGTGGTACTCGACCTACTATAGCCACCATAGGCAAAAACACACCCGCGGCCTGTGAAGATTGTCAGTTTTTGGCCCGAACGGACCCCTTAGACGGCGCTAGAGTTCATAAATTTGGCCTCATTTTATAGCTATTATGACTGTCTATATACCCTGTTAATTCTAGAGTGGTACTCGACCTACTATAGCCACCATAGGCGAAAATGCACCAGCGGCCTATGAAGATTGTCAGTTTTCGTCCCGAACGGACCCCTTAGACGGCGCTAGAGTTCATAAATTAAGCCTCATTTGATAGCTATTATAACTGGCTATATACCCTATTAATTCCAGAGTGGTACTCGACCTACTATAGCCACCATAGGCGAAAATGCACCAGCGGCCTATGAAGATTGTCGGTTTTCGGCCAGAATGAACCCCTTAGACGGCGCTAGAGTTCATAAATTTAGCCTCATTTGATAGCTATTATAACTGGCTATATACTGTATTAATTTCAGAGTTGTACGCGACCTACTATAGCCACCATAGAATACAAAAATCCAGCGGCCTGTGAAGATTGTCAGTTTTCGGCCCGAACGGACCCTTTAGACGGCGCTAGAGTTAATAAATTTGGTCTCATTTAATAGCTGTTATGAATATCTATATACACGATTAATTCCAGAGTGGTACTCGACCTACTATAGCCACCATAGGCGAAAAAACACCCGCGGCCTATGAAGATTGTCAGTTTTTGCCCCAAACGGACTGCTTAGACGGCGCTAGAGTTCATGAGTCCAGAATTTTTATTTTTTTTTCTTTTGCAATTGTCTAACCAAAACTCATTACGACTTTCTTAGCATACCTTAAAGTGGAATCGAGGAACAAAATGGGTCAACCATAATGAAAACAAGCTCGAAAGAAAACCCAAATAAAGTCATGGATTTTCAGAATTCAGTCGCAGCGGCCTGTGAAAATTTACAGTTTTTGGCCCAAACGGACCCCTTACACGGCGGAAGAGTTCATAAATTTGGCCTCATTTGATAGCTATTATGATTGTCTATATACCCTATTAATTCCAGAGTGGTACTCGACCTACTATAGCCACCATAGGCGAAAATGCACCAGCGGCCTATGAAGATTGTCAGTTTTCGTCCCGAACGGACCCCTTAGACGGCGCTAGAGTTCATAAATTAAGCCTCATTTGATAGCTATTATAACTGGCTATATACCCTATTAATTCCAGAGTGGTACTCGACCTACTATAGCCACCATAGGCGAAAATGCACCAGCGGCCTATGAAGATTGTCGGTTTTCGGCCAGAATGAACCCCTTAGACGGCGCTAGAGTTCATAAATTTAGCCTCATTTGATAGCTATTATAACTGGCTATATACTCTATTAATTTCAGAGTTGTACTCGACCTACTATAGCCACCATAGAATACAAAAATCCAGCGGCCTGTGAAGATTGTCAGTTTTCGGCCCGAACGGACCCTTTAGACGGCGCTAGAGTTAATAAATTTGGTCTCATTTAATAGCTGTTATGAATATCTATATACACGATTAATTCCAGAGTGGTACTCGACCTACTATAGCCACCATAGGCGATAAAACACCTGCGGCCTATTAAGATTGTCAGTTTTTACCCCGAACGGACTGCTTAGACGGCGCTAGAGTTCATAAATTTGATTTCATTTTATAGCTATTATGACTGTCTATATACCCTATCAATTCCAGAGTGGTACTCGACCTCCTATAGCCACCATAGGCAAAAAAACACCCGCGGCCTGTGAAGATTGTCAGTTTTCGGCCCGAACGGACCCCTTAGACGGCGCTAGAGTTCATAAATTTGGCCTCATTTAATAGATAAAATAACTAGCTATATACCCTATTAATTCAAGAGTGGTACTCAACCGACTATAGCCACCATAGGCGAAAATGCACCAGCGGCCTATGAAGATTGTCAGTTTTCGGCTCAAACGGACCGCTTAGACGGCGCTAGAGTTCATAAATTTGGCCTCATTTTATAGCTATTATGACTGTCTATATACCCTATCAATTCCAGAGTGGTACTCGACCTACTATAGCCACCATAGGCGAAAAAACACCCGCGGCCTGTGAAGATTGTCAGTTTTCGTCCCGAACGGACCCCTTAGACGGCGCTAGAGTTCATAAATTAAGCCTCATTTGATAGCTATTATAACTGGCTATATACCCTATTAATTCCAGAGTGGTACTCGACCTACTATAGCCACCATAGGCGAAAATGCACCAGCGGCCTATGAAGATTGTCAGTTTTCGGCCAGATTGGACCCCTTAGACGGCGCTAGAGTTCATAAATTTAGCCTCATTTGATAGCTATTATAACTGGCTATATACTCTATTAATTCCAGAGTGGTACTCGACCTACTATAGCCACCATAGAATACAAAAATCCCGCGGCCTGTGAAGATTGTCAGTTTTCGGCCCGAACGGACCCTTTAGACGGCGCTAGAGTTAATAAATTTGGTCTCATTTGATAGCTGTTATGAATATCTATATACACGATTAATTCCAGAGTGGTACTCGACCTACTATAGCCACCATAGGCGAACAAACACCCGCGGCCTATGAAGATTGTCAGTTTTCGGGCCGAACGGACTGCTTAGACGGCGCTAGAGTTCATAAATTTGGTCTCATTTGATAGCTAATATGACTGTCTATATACCCTATCAATTCCAGAGTGGTACTCGACCTACTATAGCCACCATAGGCAAAAAAACACCCGCAGCCTGTGAAGATTGCCGGTTTTCGGCCCGGACGGACCCCTTAGACGGCGCTAGAGTTCATAAATTTGGCCTCATTTTATAGCTATTATGACTGTCTATATACCCTGTCAATTCTAGAGTGGTACTCGACCTACTATAGCCACTATAGGCGAAAAAACACCAGCGGCCTATGAAGATTGTCAGTTTTCGTCCCGAACGGACCCCTTAGACGGCGCTAGAGTTCATAAATTTTGCCTCATTTGATAGCTATTATAACTGGCTATATACCCTATTAATTCCAGAGTGGTACTCGACCTACTATAGCCACCATAGGCGAACAAACACCCGCGGCCTATGAAGATTGTCAGTTTTCGGGCAGAACGGACTGCTTAGACGGCGCTAGAGTTCATAAATTTGATTTCATTTGATAGCTATTATGACTGTCTATATACCCTATCAATTCCAGAGTGGTACTCGACCTACTATAGCCACCATAGGCGAAAAAACACCCGCGGCCTGTGAAGATTGTCAGTTTTCGTCCCGAACGGACCCCTTAGACGGCGCTAGAGTTCATAAATTTAGCCTCATTTGATAGCTATTATAACTGGCTATATACCCTATTAATTCCAGAGTGGTACTCGACCTACTATAGCCACCATAGGCGAACAAACACCCGCGGCCTATGAAGATTGTCAGTTTTCGGGCCGAACGGACTGCTTAGACGGCGCTAGAGTTCATAAATTTGATTTCATTTTATAGCTATTATAACTGTCTATATACCCTATTAATTCCAGAGTGGTACTCGACCTACTATAGCCACCATAGGCGAAAATGCACCAGCGGCCTATGAAGATTGTCAGTTTTCGGCCCGAACGGACCCCTTAGACGGCGCTAGAGTTCATAAATTTAGCCTCATTTGATAGCTATAATAACTGGCTATATACTCTATTAATTCTAGAGTGGTACTCGACCTACTATAGCCACCATAGAAGACAAAAATCCCGCGGCCTGTGAAGATTGTCAGTTTTCGGCCCGAACGGACCCCTTAGACGGCGCTAGATTTAATAAATTTGGTCTCATTTGATAGCTGTTATGAATATCTATATACACTATTAATTCCAGAGTGGTACTCGACCTACTATAGCCTCCATAGGCGAACAAACACCCGCGGCCTATGAAGATTGTCAGTTTTCGGGCCGAACGGACTGGTTAGACGGCGCTACACTTCATAAATTTGATTTAATTTTTTAGCTATTATGACTGTCTATATACCCTATCAATTCCAGAGTGGTACTCGACCTACTATAGCCACCATAGGCGAAAAAACACCAGCGGCCTATGAAGATTGTCAGTTTTCGTCCCGAACGGACCCCTTAGACGGCGCTAGAGTTCATAAATTTAGCCTCATTTGATAACTATTATAACTGGCTATATACCCTATTAATTCCAGGGTGGTACTCGACCTACTATAGCCACCATAGGCGAAAAAACACCCGCGGCCTATGAAGATTGTAGGTTTTCGGCCCGAACGGACCCCTTAGACGGCGCTAGAGTTCATAAATTTGATTTCATTTTATAGCTATTATGACTGTCTATATACCCTATCAATTCCAGAGTGGTACTCGACCTACTATAGCCACCATAGGCGAAAAAACACCCGCGGCCTGTGAAGATTGTCAGTTTTTACCCCGAACGGACTGCTTAGACGGCGCTAGAGTTCATAAATTTGATTTCATTTTATAGCTATTATGACTGTCTATATACCCTATCAATTCCAGAGTGGTACTCGACCTCCTATAGCCACCATAGGCAAAAAAACACCCGCGGCCTGTGAAGATTGTCAGTTTTCGGCCCGAACGGACCCCTTAGACGGCGCTAGAGTTCATAAATTTGGCCTCATTTAATAGATAAAATAACTAGCTATATACCCTATTAATTCAAGAGTGGTACTCAACCGACTATAGCCACCATAGGCGAAAATGCACCAGCGGCCTATGAAGATTGTCAGTTTTCGGCTCAAACGGACCGCTTAGACGGCGCTAGAGTTCATAAATTTGGCCTCATTTTATAGCTATTATGACTGTCTATATACCCTATCAATTCCAGAGTGGTACTCGACCTACTATAGCCACCATAGGCGAAAAAACACCCGCGGCCTGTGAAGATTGTCAGTTTTCGTCCCGAACGGACCCCTTAGACGGCGCTAGAGTTCATAAATTAAGCCTCATTTGATAGCTATTATAACTGGCTATATACCCTATTAATTCCAGAGTGGTACTCGACCTACTATAGCCACCATAGGCGAAAATGCACCAGCGGCCTATGAAGATTGTCAGTTTTCGGCCAGATTGGACCCCTTAGACGGCGCTAGAGTTCATAAATTTAGCCTCATTTGATAGCTATTATAACTGGCTATATACTCTATTAATTCCAGAGTGGTACTCGACCTACTATAGCCACCATAGAATACAAAAATCCCGCGGCCTGTGAAGATTGTCAGTTTTCGGCCCGAACGGACCCTTTAGACGGCGCTAGAGTTAATAAATTTGGTCTCATTTGATAGCTGTTATGAATATCTATATACACGATTAATTCCAGAGTGGTACTCGACCTACTATAGCCACCATAGGCGAACAAACACCCGCGGCCTATGAAGATTGTCAGTTTTCGGGCCGAACGGATTGCTTAGACGGCGCTAGAGTTCATAAATTTGGCCTCATTTTATAGCTATTATGACTGTCTATATACCCTGTCAATTCTAGAGTGGTACTCGACCTACTATAGCCACCATAGGCGAACAAACACCCGCGGCTTATGAAGATTGTCAGTTTTCGGGCCGAACGGATTGCTTAGACGGCGCTAGAGTTCATAAATTTGGTCTCATTTGATAGCTAATATGACTGTCTATATACCCTATCAATTCCAGAGTGGTACTCGACCTACTATAGCCACCATAGGCAAAAAAACACCCGCAGCCTGTGAAGATTGCCGGTTTTCGGCCCGGACGGACCCCTTAGACGGCGCTAGAGTTCATAAATTTGGCCTCATTTTATAGCTATTATGACTGTCTATATACCCTGTCAATTCTAGAGTGGTACTCGACCTACTATAGCCACTATAAGCGAAAAAACACCAGCGGCCTATGAAGATTGTCAGTTTTCGTCCCGAACGGACCCCTTAGACGGCGCTAGAGTTCATAAATTTAGCCTCATTTGATAGCTATAATAACTGGCTATATACTCTATTAATTCCAGAGTGGTACTCTACCTACTATAGCCACCATAGAAGACAAAAATCCCGCGGCCTGTGAAGATTGTCAGTTTTCGGGCAGAACGGACTGCTTAGACGGCGCTAGAGTTCATAAATTTGATTTCATTTGATAGCTATTATGACTGTCTATATACCCTATCAATTTCAGAGTGGTACTCGACCTACTATAGCCACCATAGGCGAAAAAACACCCGCGGCCTGTGAAGATTGTCAGTTTTCGTCCCGAACGGACCCCTTAGACGGCGCTAGAGTTCATAAATTTAGCCTCATTTGATAGCTATTATAACTGGCTATATACCCTATTAATTCCAGAGTGGTACTCGACCTACTATAGCCACCATAGGCGAACAAACACCCGCGGCCTATGAAGATTGTCAGTTTTCGGGCCGAACGGACTGCTTAGACGGCGCTAGAGTTCATAAATTTGATTTCATTTTATAGCTATTATAACTGTCTATATACCCTATTAATTCCAGAGTGGTACTCGACCTACTATAGCCACCATAGGCGAAAATGCACCAGCGGCCTATGAAGATTGTCAGTTTTCGGCCCGAACGGACCCCTTAGACGGCGCTAGAGTTCATAAATTTAGCCTCATTTGATAGCTATAATAACTGGCTATATACTCTATTAATTCTAGAGTGGTACTCGACCTACTATAGCCACCATAGAAGACAAAAATCCCGCGGCCTGTGAAGATTGTCAGTTTTCGGCCCGAACGGACCCCTTAGACGGCGCTAGATTTAATAAATTTGGTCTCATTTGATAGCTGTTATGAATATCTATATACACTATTAATTCCAGAGTGGTACTCGACCTACTATAGCCTCCATAGGCGAACAAACACCCGCGGCCTATGAAGATTGTCAGTTTTCGGGCCGAACGGACTGGTTAGACGGCGCTAGACTTCATAAATTTGATTTAATTTTTTAGCTATTATGACTGTCTATATACCCTATCAATTCCAGAGTGGTACTCGACCTACTATAGCCACCATAGGCGAAAAAACACCAGCGGCCTATGAAGATTGTCAGTTTTCGTCCCGAACGGACCCCTTAGACGGCGCTAGAGTTCATAAATTTAGCCTCATTTGATAACTATTATAACTGGCTATATACCCTATTAATTCCAGGGTGGTACTCGACCTACTATAGCCACCATAGGCGAAAAAACACCCGCGGCCTATGAAGATTGTAGGTTTTCGGCCCGAACGGACCCCTTAGACGGCGCTAGAGTTCATAAATTTGATTTCATTTTATAGCTATTATGACTGTCTATATACCCTATCAATTCCAGAGTGGTACTCGACCTACTATAGCCACCATAGGCGAAAAAACACCCGCGGCCTGTGAAGATTGTCGGTTTTCGGCCCGAACGGACCCTTAGACGGCGCTAGAGTTCATAAATTTAGCCTCATTTGATAACTATTATAACTGGCTATATACCCTATTAATTCCAGAGTGGTACTCGACCTACTATAGCCACCATAGGCGAAAAAACACCCGCGGCCTATGAAGATTGTCAGTTTTCGGCCCGAACGGACCCCTTAGACGGCGCTAAAGTTTATTTATTTATTTATTTATTATTAAAGGTACATCAACAATATACATATTATAATCATACAACATAGGACGATAAGATATTGTTCTTATATGCATATCAATTAGAGATGTACACAACATTGATTAAGATTTTGCATATTACATTAGAATTAACCAATTATAAAATATCACACTAATGAGAAGTAGTAAAATACATTAATTGACAGTGAAATGAATGAATAGTTATTAATTAATTATTAAGATAATAAGAAAAAGAAATTTATTATATACGAAAATTAATTAATTCATAAAAGTTAATCATCCAGAAATGAAAACAATACGGAGAATTTTAATGTATATAAGTTATGAAGAAATAAAATGTTGAGATAATTTTTTCTTAAAATTATGTAAAGTATCGTGAAAAATGTCAAAGTTGGGCGAGTCTTTGCAAATGGCATTGTACTCTGAACAGGATCGAGCTAGAGGAGAATTCCGTCCAACACTGGTTCTGAATAGCGGTATGTGGAAAGATCTAGTTATAGGTTGTCGGGGGATTCTACTAGGTGCAGCGAACGCAATGTTTTCCAGTAGATAATTGCAAACTATCTTGCCACTAATAACCTTATTCACGAAAACTATGTCATGGATTATACGTCGGTGTTTAAGTGTGTCCATTTTGAGATATTTTAGCCGGTCGTTATATGGGACTCGATGTGATATTCCTGGTGCCATGAAAACCAGATGTCGAGTAAACATGCGCTGGATGCTTTCTATGCGCTGTGACTGAACTGTATATATGGGGCTCCAAACTACACTTGCGTATTCGAGATGACTACGTACAAGAGAGTTGTACAGAATTATTTTTGATCTTGGAAGACGAAATTCTTTAGTGTTTCGTTTTATGAACCCGATAATATTGGCAGCTTTCTTGACAACCTCATTAATGTGATGATTACAGTTTAATTTGCTGTCCAAATTAACTCCCAGGTCCTTAATTTCAGATATTTCTTTAAGTATTGATCTGTCAATGCAATATGAGGGCCGCGTAGTTATTTTTTTCCTTGTAAACTTTATATGACAACATTTATTTACATTGAGAGTCATACCGTTCGTCTGGCACCAGTCCCTAATGTTGTCAATGTCGCACTGGATGAGATGCGTGTCCGATAATGAGTTCACTGTTTCGTATATTTTCAGATCGTCAGCATATAATAAGAATTTTGAATGCTGAATTCTATTTACAATGTCATTGATAAACACAGAAAATAGGACTGGTCCGAGATGGGAGCCCTGTGGTACTCCGGAATCCGCATAATAAACTTTTGAGTCATATCCTTTTACAGATACAATCTGAGGTCTCTTTTCAAGATAAGAGTTAAACCAGCGTATTAGGTTTCCATGTACGCCAAGTGCATTTAGCTTTTCTATTAATAGAGAATGATTAACTTTGTCGAAAGCGTTAGAGAAATCGTTATAAAGTTCATAAATTTGATTTCATTTTATAGCTATTATGACTGTCTATATACCCTATCAATTCCAGAGTGGTACTCGACCTACTATAGCCACCATAGGCGAAAAAACACCCGCGGCCTGTGAAGATTGTCGGTTTTCGGCCCGGACGGACCCCTTAGACGGCGCTAGAGTTCATAAATTTAGCCTCATTTGATAACTATTATAACTGGCTATATACGCTATTAATTCCAGAGTGGTACTCGACCTACTATAGCCACCATAGGCAAAAAAACACCCGCGGCCTGTGAAGATTGTCGGTTTTCGGCCCGAACGGACCCCTTAGACGGCGCTAGAGTTCATAAATTTAGCCGCATTTGATAACTATTATAACTGGCTATATACCCTATTAATTCCAGAGTGGTACTCGACCTACTATAGCCACCATAGGCGAAAAAACACCCGCGGCCTATGAAGATTGTCAGTTTTCGGCCCGAACGGACTCCTTAGACGGCGCTAGAGTTCATAAATTTGATTGCATTTTATAGCTATTATGACTGTCTATATACCCTATCAATTCCAGAGTGGTAGTCGACCTACTATAGCCACCATAGGCGAAAAAACACCCGCGGCCTATGAAGATTGTCAGTTTTCGGGCCGAACGGACCCCTTAGACGGCGCTAGAGTTCATAAATTTGGCCTAATTTTATAGCTGTTATGAATATCTATATACACGATTAATTCCAGAGTGGTACTCGACCTACTATAGCCACCATAGGCGAACAAACACCCGCGGCCTATGAAGATTGTCAGTTTTCGGGCAGAACGGACTGCTTAGACGGCGCTAGAGTTCATAAATTTGATTTCATTTGATAGCTATTATAACTGGCTTTATACTCTATTAATTCCAGAGTGGTACTCGACCTACTATAGCCACCATAGGCGAAAATGCACCAGCGGCCTATGAAGATTGTCAGTTTTCGGCCAGAACGGAACCCTTAGACGGCACTAGAGTTCATAAATTTAGCCTCATTTGATAGCTATTATAAGTGATCAAACGAACTTACCTGAAGTGAAGTTCGATCATTATTATACGAAGTCCTTCGTTCGAAGATATAAACTATATTAGCAGCAGCTCTCTCGAGTCGCTTGACAACCGCGCGTCATTCAGAGAATTAAAAAGTCAACGCCGCCTCTATGGTATCTGTGGACATAACCTCTGCAAGCATTCATTTTAGAAGTAGTACATTTCAACTTTACCAACGGGCAGGGCGGGTTGGGTACTTATATCTTCGAACGAAGGACTTCGTATAATAATGATCGAACTTCACTTCAGGTAAGTTCGTTTGATCACTTATTATACTGTGTCCTTCGTTCTCGATATGAACTATATTAGCAGCTGTTTAGAGCTATAAGGGTAAAGTTGAAGTATACCACGTAAAGGCTTTTTTTTTTTGAGCGTGACCTCTAAAAAATAACATATCATGAGTATATTTGTACTATAACACATTCCCGTTCTTTGTATTGCCATACAACACAAACACAACAAATATATACACCTATATTGTTTTTTACAACCAGTCTGTCTATTATATAAACTTATTTAAAATAAATTTATATATCAAATTCTATAACATGTTATGTTATGTAGTGTAGATCCATCCCAACAAAACCTTTAAAGCACCTATTATGTACCTTTATACCACACCTGTTGTTCAAAATTCATTAATATTAATCAATCATTACTTATCAGATATCAGTGCAGTCTCCATCTGTTATGTCTTCTATAGAGATCTTTCTTCTATAGATATCTTCTATATAACAAGAGTTGAGGAATTGCCCATCTAGAGTTTTGTTTATATAAAATTAAATCCTTTATAATAATTCCTGTATCATTGACAACCATAATGAGACGAACTATGAGAGTGAAGAAAGCCAAGCAGGCATGCAAGGAAAGAACCCGTCGGAACCTTGCACTCTCTGCCCACCCCGCAAGAGATCTGGCGTCATAATATGGATAGAGATAGATAGATAGCTAGAAACCCTTACTGTGTACTAGACCTGAAAACAAAGTCTGTTAGTACCCAATCTATAACAATATGATACAAATATAACAGGGAAACCTATTTCCCCACTAATGTGTTTTCCAACAGGCATGTGGTTCTTTTTTTTTTTTTTTTTTTTTTTTATGTCAACATTCTGTTAGTTATATTTTTAATCTTTAAAGATGTACATATATCAAAATTTAACATTTTTTGTACTAGAGGCCTTTGTACTAATGAGCTTATATGGAATTAAGTCCGGTGAAGCTGTAAAGGCCTCGCGGCCATCCGCGTACATCACTCACACACACACACATCTTATCTGGAGATATTCCTCACATAAGGCTATGTGCTTTACCTATATAATCTCGCCCCCCCCCCCCAATTTTAGAGTCTGGAACGAAGGGCAGTATTAATGCGTGGTAAACAAACATAACCTACCCCAGTGTTATTACTATACCACTATTATTACTTCAATTTAAATTTCGAAACTATCCCGGAATCATTTCGATGTTCTGAGTGTGCGCCGACAAATAAATCCTTGGCTACATAAATCTTTATGTATTACTTAACGATTCGTTCCTGCGCAATAACGCCCGCGAACATTCGTTTTGGCAATACGATCGGGCCACACCTGAACCAATTACATTACTGATGAAAAAATACACTCCTAATTTAGTAATAACTTGAGAAGCGAATAAGTTACAGTCTGGTAAACCGAACCACGGGTTACAACTGTATCATATTGGGAATCCTATTCATAACTGAATTGTTTCATACCATGAAATTTTCATTTCATACCACACTTCCTTTGCTTCTTGGTATGTGACTGTATTTATAAGTAAAAAAAAAAATTGCAATGCGTAACTTTCTAGTTCTAGATGTCCAACCGTGAGAATCGAGTGCTACTCAACTTATTATTATGTATTAATAATAAATAAATAATATCAAGTTCCTTAGGACTTAGATTATTGCTGATACTACATAATATTTATCATACCTGTGATAAGCATATGCTTTTGATTATTCTTGTTTAAGATAATCCATACTTTCAAATACTGTAACTCAATATTTCATCCACCGTAGCATGTCAACATAATATCATTAAATTTTCAAATGGATATTATTATCAAGTCATTTGCATGACTTTATTTTCTTTTTATATATAGATACCTATTTATAAGATACATGTAACATGTGGATGTAATAATTTAAATATAACAATACCAAAATTGCAAATTTTTGTATGATATCTCAATCCAATATTTTTTTACTGAAACACCTTTAAATAAATTACAACATATATAGTGCTCTAAAACCAACTTGTTACTTTAATGGTAGCTGTTTGTGCTTGTGTTATCATAACTATACCAGAAACATCACTAGTGTTCAAGATAACTGTACACATTCCAAACTAATTACAAAACTATTTTTTATAGTTATTAATTTCTTGAATAATCTTATTTAATTACATATTATTTATTGATTATCATATGATCAAACAAAAATACAGTAAAACCATCTAATTCTCCCAATGATGAATTGATGTATAGCTTTCCATTGTGTGTGCCTCAAATTTCTAATATTATTAAGTACACTATAATTGATGCAGGAAATAATCAAAAAACCCAAAACCATTGAACTCATTACATGATAGAAAACTGAATAGGTACTAATAAATATTTTATTAGTATATTTATTATGACTGTAAGGTGTTTTGCTATCATTAAGATTTTGTTTTATTGGTTTTTTTTTTTTTTTTTTTTAATATATATTTATCAATTATTAAACAATAGTGTTTCTAATAATAATGTTTCTATACATAATGTTAAACATATGTAGGACAAGATTCACTTGTCTGAAGTGCAAGTACTTGCACAAAACCAATAAAATTATGTTTGTCGTTGAAGGCATTATTAGTGTCATAGATACATACCAAAGTCAGTGAATACCCTTAGCCTCCAATATTATGGTTTCTTTGTAAAACCCATTATGTATTCCTGATTGTTTTTCTGAATTTTTCAGCAACTTAAAAACCAAGTCCTTGTGTAAAATGCCTATCATGCTTTTTGTACCTCACTTTCTTTGGTAGGAGATTTCCAATGTCCAATGTGATGTTGTTTTTGGTGAACTGATAGGTACAGTGTGACTTAATATTTTCACACCCAGGATGAGGATTGTTGGTCTATATTGGTTACAACGGTGGTTGTTTTATGAAATTTTAACTACTGGCTATGACTAGCTAGTTAATAATTCCATATTGATAATCCACTATATTAACACTCCTTTTATGCAAAATATATACTGCTGACCTTAAAGGTTCTTATCTCAATAAAGGTTTCATGACTGTGTTGTTAGGATTAATCTTTTCTGGCTACCCTGCAAGGAGTCTAGGTTGATAATATTGATAGATAATTATTAGTTCTATGTTAACTGGATAGACCAGGTATTTTATATTATCTTTTAAGTATCTTTGTGCATAACACAAATTACCCCACAACCTGCCTGCCGCAGCATCGGTAGGATAAGATATTATATTTGGAATGTATCCACAGTCCTGTTGCTTGTCAGTTACAACAGGCATTGCCATTAGTATATTACTTTGGCTTATTTGGTTATAAACCCTGTTCAGGAATAAGTATTGCTGGATTTAACTTTTGTAATACAAGTACTCATAATTTTGCACAATTCTTTGTGTAATAAGCTCCAGTTTGGGCTATTTCAGTATTATTATACAAGTATGTCTAATAATGAAATCAATAAAAACACTATGTTTCTGCAAAGGAGTGACTTTTGTTATTAATAATGTATTGTTATACATAAACAATGTCACTTTAATTACCCTTTCAGTAACTCTCCTTTTGGAGATATAATATGACAAATTGCTTATAGTTTATAGAAATAGTCTTTGTATTTACTGTTTTAGGCATGTTTAAGGTATGTATTTTAGGTAACATTTTTGATTCTAACCATTGTAGAAATGTGAACTGCACAGGAACACCTCATGGATGAAACCTATGAGTAGTATGACCTTCAGCACATATCTCGTATGGGCCCCAAGTCTTGCGGATCACGCCGATGTATCTCGTACACCACTCGTGTCCTTGAATTATCGTCAAGTCTTGCGGACCACGTCGATGTATCTCGTACATCACCCGTGTCCTTAAAATGCCATCGATCCTGAACAATCATCATAATTGATGAACGTCCCCCTAATTTCTCTTATTGGAGGTATAACATTGCCAATTTATAGACGGTTAATAATCGTTTTCAGGTATATTTCGTGTTAAACTGTTTGTACACGAATAGGAACTTAGACTTCATAAGTTTACTTTTCGGACGACGAAGCTTTCCCAAATTTTAATATGACGAAACTCACGTCTCCAAATATTAGATATTATATAAATAAACAAGTTAAGCTGAAAAACACCACAAATAAACAACTATCGGTTGATCTTTTTAGAATGTCCTTCTTTGCCAGGACGTAAACTTTTCTAAATTTGCCTATACGATGTTTTAAATTTATTTCACAAGGTCACTTGAGTATATTACAACCTTTTTGTAATATAATATCAGTGCCATAACAACATTATTAAATTAATTGTCGACCAAAAACTTTATTACAAAGCGTCGGCTGCCGCGCTTTCAAAAGAATGCTTGCAGAGGTTATGTACACAGATACCATAGAGGCGGCGTTGACTTTTTAATTCTCTGAATGACGCGCGGTTGTCAAGCGACTCGAGAGAGCTGCTGCTAATATAGTTTATATCGAGAACGAAGGACACAGTATAATAACTGGCTATATACTCTATTAATTCCAGAGTGGTACTCGACCTACTATAGCCACCATAGAAGACAAAAATCCCGCGGCCTGTGAAGATTGTCAGTTTTCGGCCAGAACGGACCCCTTAGACGGCGCTAGAGTTAATAAATTTGGTCTCATTTGATAGCTGTTATGAATATCTATATACACGATTAATTCCAGAGTGGTACTCGACCTAATATAGCAACCATAGGCGAAAAAACACCCGCGGCCTATGAAGATTGTCAGTTTTCGGCCAGAACGGAACCCTTAGACGGCACTAGAGTTCATAAATTTAGCCTCATTTGATAGCTATTATAACTGGCTATATACTCTATTAATTCCAGAGTGGTACTCGACCTACTATAGCCACCATAGAAGACAAAAATCCCGCGGCCTGTGAAGATTGTCAGTTTTCGGGCCGAACGGACTGCTTAGACGGCGCTAGAGTTCATAAATTTGATTTCATTTTATAGCTATTATAACTGTCTATAGACCCTATTAATTCCAGAGTGGTACTCGACCTACTATAGCCACCATAGGCGAAAATGCACCAGCGGCCTATGAAGATTGTCAGTTTTCGGCCAGAACGGACCCCTTAGACGGAGCTAGAGTTCATAAATTTAGCCTCATTTGATAGCTATAATAACTGGCTATATACTCTATTCATTCCAGAGTGGTACTCGACCTACTATAGCCACCATAGGCGAAAAAACACCCGCGGCCTATGAAGATTGTCAGTTTTCGGGCCGAACGGACCCCTTAGACGGCGCTAGAGTTCATAAATTTGGCCTAATTTTATAGCTGTTATGAATATCTATATACACGATTAATTCCAGAGTGGTACTCGACCTACTATAGCCACCATAGGCGAAAAAACACCCGCGGCCTGTGAAGATTGTCAGTTTTCGTCCCGAACGGACCCCTTAGACGGCGCTAGAGTTCATAAATTTGATTTCATTTGATAGCTATTATAACTGGCTTTATACTCTATTAATTCCAGAGTGGTACTCGACCTACTATAGCCACCATAGGCGAAAATGCACCAGCGGCCTATGAAGATTGTCAGTTTTCGGCCAGAACGGAACCCTTAGACGGCACTTGAGTTCATAAATTTAGCCTCATTTGATAGCTATTATAACTGGCTATATACTCTATTAATTCCAGAGTGGTACTCGACCTACTATAGCCACCATAGAAGACAAAAATCCCGCGGCCTGTGAACATTGACAGTTTTCGGCCCGAACGGACCCTTTAGACGGCGCTAGACTCGACCTACTATAGCCACCATAGAAGACAAAAATCCCGCGGCCTGTGAAGATTGTCAGTTTTCGGCCCGAAGGGACCCCTTAGACGGCGCTAGAGTTAATAAATTTGGTCTCATTTGATAGCCGTTATGAATATCTATATACGCGATTAATTCCAGAGTGGTACTCGACCTACTATAGCCACCATAGGCGAACAAACACCCGCGGCCTATGAAGATTGTCAGTTTTCGGGCCGAACGGACTGCTTAGACGGCGCTAGAGTTCATAAATTTGATTTCATTTTATAGCTATTATAACTGTCTATATACCCTATTAATTCCAGAGTGGTACTCAACCTACTATAGCCACCATAGGCGAAAATGCACCAGCGGCCTATGAAGATTGTCAGTTTTCGGCCAGAACGGACCCCTTAGACGGCGCTAGAGTTCATAAATTTAGCCTCATTTGATAGCTATAATAACTGGCTATATACTCTATTAATTCCAGAGTGGTACTCGACCTTCTATAGCCACCATAGGCGAAAATGCACCAGCGGCCTATGAAGATTGTCAGTTTTCGGCCAGAACGGAACCCTTAGACGGCACTAGAGTTCATAAATTTAGCCTCATTTGATAGCTATTATAACTGGCTATATACTCTATTAATTCCAGAGTGGTACTCTACCTACTATAGCCACCATAGAAGACAAAAATCCCGCGGCCTGTGAAGATTGTCAGTTTTCGGCCCGAACGGACCCTTTAGACGGCGCTAGACTCGACCTACTATAGCCACCATAGGCGAAAATGCACCAGCGGCCTATGAAGATTGTCAGTTTTCGGCCAGAACGGAACCCTTAGACGGCACTAGAGTTCATAAATTTAGCCTCATTTGATAGCTATTATAACTGGCTATATACTCTATTAATTCCAGAGTGGTACTCGACCTACTATAGCCACCATAGAAGACAAAAATCCCGCGGCCTGTGAAGATTGTCAGTTTTCGGCCCGAACGGACCCCTTAGACGGCGCTAGAGTTAATAAATTTGGTCTCATTTGATAGCTGTTATGAATATCTATATACACGATTAATTCCAGAGTGGTACTCGACCTAATATAGCAACCATAGGCGAAAAAACACCCGCGGCCTATGAAGATTGTCAGTTTTCGGCCCGAACGGGGACCCCTTGGACGGCGCTAGAGTTCATAAATTTGATTTCATTTTATAGCTATTATAACTGTCTATATACCCTATCAATTCCAGAGTGGTACTCGACCTACTCTAGCCACCATAGGCAAAAAAACACCCGCGGCCTGTGAAGATTGTCGGTTTTCGGCCCGAACGGACCCCTTAGACGGCGCTAGAGTTCATAAATTTAGCCTCATTTGATAACTATTATAACTGGCTATATACACTATTAATTCCAGAGTGGTACTCGACCTACTATAGCCACCATAGGCGAACAAACACCCGCGGCCTATGAAGATTGTCAGTTTTCGGGCAGAACGGACTGCTTAGACGGCGCTAGAGTTCATAAATTTAGCCTCATTTGATAGCTATTATAACTGGCTATATACCCTATTAATTCCAGAGTGGTACTCGACCTACTATAGCCACCATAGGTGAAAATGCACCAGCGGCCTATGAAGATTGTCAGTTTTCGGCCAGAACGGACCCCTTAGACGGCGCTAGAGTTCATAAATTTAGCCTCATTTGATAGCTATTATAACTGGCTATATACTATATTAATTCCAGAGTGGTACCCGACCTACTATAGCCACCATAGGCGAAAACGCACCAGCGGCCTATGAAGATTGTCAGTTTTCGGCCAGAACGGACCCCTTAGACGGCGCTAGAGTTCATAAATTTAGCCTCATTTGATAGCTATAATAACTGGCTATATACTCTATTAATTCCAGAGTGGCACTCGACCTACTATAGCCACCATAGGCGAAAAAACACCCGCGGCCTGTGAAGATTGTCAGTTTTCGTCCCGAACGGACCCCTTAGACGGCGCTAGAGTTCATAAATTTGATTTTATTTGATAGCTATTATAACTGGCTTTATACTCTATTAATTCCAGAGTGGTACTCGACCTACTATAGCCACCATAGGCGAAAATGCACCAGCGGCCTATGAAGATTGTCAGTTTTCGGCCAGAACGGACCCCTTAGACGGCACTAGAGTTCATAAATTTAGCCTCATTTGATAGCTATTATAACTGGCTATATACTCTATTAATTCCAGAGTGGTACTCGACCTACTATAGCCACCATAGAAGACAAAAATCCCGCGGCCTGTGAAGATTGTCAGTTTTCGGCCCGAACGGACCCCTTAGACGGCGCTAGAGTTAATAAATTTGGTCTCATTTGATAGCTGTTATGAATATCTATATACACGATTAATTCCAGACTGGTACTCGACCTAATATAGCAACCATAGGCGAAAAAACACCCGCGGCCTATGAAGATTGTCAGTTTTCGGCCCGAACGGGGACCCCTTGGACGGCGCTAGAGTTCATAAATTTGATTTCATTTTATAGCTATTATAACTGTCTATATACCCTATCAATTCCGGAGTGGTACTCGACCTACTCTAGCCACCATAGGCAAAAAAACACCCGCGGCCTGTGAAGATTGTCGGTTTTCGGCCCGAACGGACCCCTTAGACGGCGCTAGAGTTCATAAATTTAGCCTCATTTGATAACTATTATAACTGGCTATATACACTATTAATTCCAGAGTGGTACTCGACCTACTATAGCCACCATAGGCGAACAAACACCCGCGGCCTATGAAGATTGTCAGTTTTCGGGCAGAACGGACTGCTTAGACGGCGCTAGAGTTCATAAATTTAGCCTCATTTGATAGCTATTATAACTGGCTATATACCCTATTAATTCCAGAGTGGTACTCGACCTACTATAGCCACCATAGGTGAAAATGCACCAGCGGCCTATGAAGATTGTCAGTTTTCGGCCAGAACGGACCCCTTAGACGGCGCTAGAGTTCATAAATTTAGCCTCATTGGATAGCTATTATAACTGGCTATATACTATATTAATTCCAGAGTGGTGCCCGACCTACTATAGCCACCATAGGCGAAAACGCACCAGCGGCCTATGAAGATTGTCAGTTTTCGGCCAGAACGGACCCCTTAGACGGCGCTAGAGTTCATAAATTTAGCCTCATTTGATAGCTATAATAACTGGCTATATACTCTATTAATTCCAGAGTGGCACTCGACCTAGCCACCATAGGCGAAAAAACACCCGCGGCCTGTGAAGATTGTCAGTTTTCGTCCCGAACGGACCCCTTAGACGGCGCTAGAGTTCATAAATTTGATTTCATTTGATAGCTATTATAACTGGCTTTATACTCTATTAATTCCAGAGTGGTACTCGACCTACTATAGCCACCATAGGCGAAAATGCACCAGCGGCCTATGAAGATTGTCAGTTTTCGGCCAGAACGGAACCCTTAGACGGCACTAGAGTTCATAAATTTAGCCTCATTTGATAGCTATTATAACTGGCTATATACTCTATTAATTCCAGAGTGGTACTCGACCTACTATAGCCACCATAGAAGACAAAAATCCCGCGGCCTGTGAAGATTGTCAGTTTTCGGCCCGAACGGACCCTTTAGACGGCGCTAGACTAGACCTACTTTAGCCACCATAGGCGAAAATGCACCAGCGGCCTATGAAGATTGTCAGTTTTCGGCCTGAACGGACCCCTTAGACGGCGCTAGAGTTAATAAGTTTGGTCTCATTTGATAGCTGTTATGAATATCTATATACACGATTAATTCCAGAGTGGTACTCGACCTACTATAGCCACCATAGGCGAACAAACACCCGCGGCCTATGAAGATTGTCAGTTTTCGGGCCAAACGGACTGCTTAGACGGCGCTAGAGTTCATAAATTTGATTTCATTTTATAGCAATTATAACTGTCTATATACCCTATTAATTCTAGAGTGGTACTCGACCTACTATAGCCACCATAGAAGACAAAAATCCCGCGGCCTGTGAAGATTGTCAGTTTTCGGCCCGAACGGACCCCTTAGACGGTGCTAGAGTTAATAAATTTGGTCTCATTTGATAGCTGTTATGAATATCTATATACACGATTAATTCCAGAGTGGTACTCGACCTACTCTAGCCACCATAGGCAAAAAAACACCCGCGGCCTGTGAAGATTGTCGGTTTTTGGCCCGGACGGACCCCTTAGACGGCGCTAGAGTTCATAAATTTAGCCTCATTTGATAACTATTATAACTGGCTATATACCCTATTAATTCCAGAGTGGTACTCGACCTACTATAGCCACCATAGGCGAACAAACACCCGCGGCCTATGAAGATTGTCAGTTTTCGGGCAGAACGGACTGCTTAGACGGCGCTAGAGTTCATAAATTTAGCCTCATTTGATAGCTATTATAACTGGCTATATACCCTATTAATTCCAGAGTGGTACTCGACCTACTATAGCCACCATAGGTGAAAATGCACCAGCGGCCTATGAAGATTGTCAGTTTTCGGCCAGAACGGACCCCTTAGACGGCGCTAGAGTTCATAAATTTAGCCTCATTTGATAGCTATTATAACTGGCTATATACTATATTAATTCCAGAGTGGTACCCGACCTACTATAGCCACCATAGGCGAAAACGCACCAGCGGCCTATGAAGATTGTCAGTTTTCGGCCAGAACGGACCCCTTAGACGGCGCTAGAGTTCATAAATTTAGCCTCATTTGATAGCTATAATAACTGGCTATATACTCTATTAATTCCAGAGTGGTACTCGACCTACTATAGCCACCATAGGCGAAAAAACACCCGCGGCCTATGAAGATTGTCAGTTTTCGGCCCGAACGGACCCCTTAGACGGCGCTAGAGTTCATAAATTTAGCCTCATTTGATAACTATTATAACTGGCTATATACCCTATTAATTCCAGAGTGGTACTCAACCTACTATAGCCACCATAGGCGAACAAACACCCGCGGCCTATGAAGATTGTCAGTTTTCGGGCAGAACGGACTGCTTAGTCGGCGCTAGAGTTCATAAATTTAGCCTCATTTGATAGCTATTATAACTGGCTATATACCCTATTAATTCCAGAGTGGTACTCGACCTACTATAGCCACCATAGGTGAAAATGCACCAGCGGCCTATGAAGATTGTCAGTTTTCGGCCAGAACGGACCCCTTAGACGGCGCTAGAGTTCATAAATTTAGCCTCATTTGATAGCTATTATAACTGGCTATATACTATATTAATTCCAGAGTGGTACCCGACCTACTATAGCCACCATAGGCGAACAAACACCCGCGGCCTATGAAGATTGTCAGTTTTCGGGCCGAACGGACTGCTTAGACGGCGCTAGAGTTCATAAATTTGATTTCATTTTATAGCTATTGTGACTGTCTATTTACCCTATCAATTCCAGAGTGGTACTCGACCTACTATAGCCACCATAGGCGAAAAAACACCCGCGGCCTGTAAAGATTGTCAGTTTTCGTCTCGAACGGACCCCTTAGACGGCGCTAGAGTTCATAAATTTGATTTCATTTGATAGCTATTATGACTGTCTATTTACCCTATCAATTCCAGAGTGGTACTCGACCTACTATAGCGACCATAGGCGAAAAAACCCCCGCGGCCTATGAAGATTGTCAGTTTTCGGGCAGAACGGACTGCTTAGACGGCGCTAGAGTTCATAAATTTGATTTTATTTGATAGCTATTATAACTGGCTTTATACTCTATTAATTCCAGAGTGGTATTCGACCTACTATAGCCACCATAGGCGAGAATGCACCAGCGGCCTATGAAGATTGTCAGTTTTCGGCCAGAACGGACCCCTTAGACGGCGCTAGAGTTCATAAATTTAGCCTCATTTGATAGCTAATATAACTGGCTATATACTATATTAATTCCAGAGTGGTACCCGACCTACTATAGCCACCATAGGCGAACAAACACCCGCGGCCTATGAAGATTGTCAGTTTTCGGGCCGAACGGACTGCTTAGACGGCGCTAGAGTTCATAAATTTATTTCATTTTATAGCTATTATAACTGTCTATATACCGCATTAATTCCAGACTGGTACTCGACCTACTATAGCCACCATAGGCGAAAATGCACCAGCGGCCTATGAAGATTGTCAGTTTTCGGCCCGAACGGACCCCTTAGACGGCGCTAGAGTTCATAAATTTGATTTCATTTGATAGCTATTATAACTGTCTATTTACCCTATCAATTCCAGAGTGGTACTCGACCTACTATAGCAACCATAGGCGAAAAAACACCCGCGGCCTATGAAGATAGTCAGTTTTTGGCCCGCACGGACCGCTTAGACGGCGCAGGAGTTCATAAATTTGATTTCATTTTATAGCTATTATGACTGTCTATATACCCTATCAATTCCAGAGTGGTACTCGACCTACTCTAGCCACCATAGGCAAAAAAACACCCGCGGCCTGTGAAGATTGTCGGTTATCGGCCCGGACGGACCCCTTAGACGGCGCTAGAGTTCATAAATTTAGCCTCATTTGATAACTATTATAACTGGCTATATACCCTATTAATTCCAGAGTGGTACTCGACCTACTATAGCCACCATAGGCGAAAAAACACCCGCGGCCTGTGAAGATTGTCAGTTTTCGGGCCGAACGGACTGCTTAGACGGCGCTAGAGTTAATAAATTTGGTCTCATTTGATAGCTGTTATGAATATCTATATACACGATTAATTCCAGAGTGGTACTCGACCTACTATAGCCACCATAGGCGAACAAACACCCGCGGCCTATGAAGATTGTCAGTTTTCGGGCCGAACGGACTGCTTAGACGGCGCTAGAGTTCATAAATTTGATTTTATTTTATAGCTATTATAACTGGCTTTATACTCTATTAATTCCAGAGTGGTACTCGACCTACTATAGCCACCATAGGCGAGAATGCACCAGCGGCCTATGAAGATTGTCAGTTTTCGGCCAGAACGGACCCCTTAGACGGCGCTAGAGTTCATAAATTTAGCCTCATTTGATAGCTATTATAACTGGCTATATACTCTATTAATTCCAGAGTGGTACTCGACCTACTATAGCCACCATAGGCGAACAAACACCCGCGGCCTATGAAGATTGTCAGTTTTCGGGCCGAACGGACTGCTTAGACGGCGCTAGAGTTCATAAATTTATTTCATTTTATAGCTATTATAACTGTCTATATACCGTATTAATTCCAGACTGGTACTCGACCTACTATAGCCACCATAGGCGAAAATGCACCAGCGGCCTATGAAGATTGTCAGTTTTCGGCCCGAACGGACCCCTTAGACGGCGCTAGAGTTCATAAATTTCATTTCATTTGATAGCTATTATGACTGTCTATTTACCCTATCAATTCCAGAGTGGTACTCGACCTACTATAGCAACCATAGGCGAAAAAACACCCGCGGCCTATGAAGATAGTCAGTTTTTGGCCCGCACGGACCGCTTAGACGGCGCTAGAGTTCATAAATTTGATTTCATTTTATAGCTATTATGACTGTCTATATACCCTATCAATTCCAGAGTGGTACTCGACCTACTCTAGCCACCATAGGCAAAAAAACACCCGCGGCCTGTGAAGATTGTCGGTTTTCGGCCTGGACGGACCCCTTAGACGGCGCTAGAGTTCATAAATTTGATTTCATTTGATAGCTATTATAACTGTCTATTTACCCTATCAATTCCAGAGTGGTACTCGACCTACTATAGCCACCATAGGCGAAAAAACACCCGCGGCCTATGAAGATAGTCAGTTTTTGGCCCGCACGGACCGCTTAGACGGCGCAGGAGTTCATAAATTTGATTTCATTTTATAGCTATTATGACTGTCTATATACCCTATCAATTCCAGAGTGGTACTCGACCTACTCTAGCCACCATAGGCAAAAAAACACCCGCGGCCTGTGAAGATTGTCGGTTATCGGCCCGGACGGACCCCTTAGACGGCGCTAGAGTTCATAAATTTAGCCTCATTTGATAACTATTATAACTGGCTATATACCCTATTAATTCCAGAGTGGTACTCGACCTACTATAGCCACCATAGGCGAATAAACACCCGCGGCCTATGAAGATTGTCAGTTTTCGGGCCGAACGGACTGCTTAGACGGCGCTAGAGTTAATAAATTTGGTCTCATTTGATAGCTGTTATGAATATCTATATACACGATTAATTCCAGAGTGGTACTCTACCTACTATAGCCACCATAGGCGAACAAACACCCGAGGCCTATGAAGATTGTCAGTTTTCGGGCCGAACGGACTGCTTAGACGGCGCTAGAGTTCATAAATTTGATTTCATTTTATAGCTATTATAACTGTCTATATACCCTATTAATTCCAGAGTGGTACTCGACCTACTATAGCCACCATAGGCGAAAATGCACCAGCAGCCTATGAAGATTGTCAGTTTTCGGCCAGAACGGACCCCTTAGACTGCGCTAGAGTTCATAAATTTAGCCTTATTTGATAAATATTATAACTGGCTATATACCCTATTAATTCCAGAGTGGTACTCGACCTACTATAGCCACCATAGAAGACAAAAATCCCGCGGCCTGTGAAGATTGACAGTTTTCGGGCCGAACGGACTGCTTAGACGGCGCTAGAGTTCATAAATTTGATTTCATTTTATAGCTATTATAACTGTCTATATACCCTATTAATTCCAGAGTGGTACTCGACCTACTATAGCCACCATAGGCGAAAATGCACCAGCGGCCTATGAAGATTGTCAGTTTTCGGCAAGAACGGACCTATTAGACGGCGCTAGAGTTCATAAGTTTAGCCTCATTTGATAGCTATAATAACTGGCTATATACTCTATTAATTCCAGAGTGGTACTCGACCTACCATAGCCACCATAGAAGACAAAAATCCCGCGGCCTGTGAAGATTGTCAGTTTTCAGCCAGAACGGACCCCTTAGACGGCGCTAGAGTTAATAAATTTGGTCTCATTTGATAGCTGTTATGAATATCTATATACACGATTAATTCCAGAGTGGTACTCGACCTACTATAGCCACCATAGGCGAACAAACACCCGCGGCCTATGAAGATTGTCAGTTTTCGGGCCGAACGGACTGCTTAGACGGCGCTAGAGTTCATAAATTTGATTTTATTTTATAGCTATTATAACTGGCTTTATACTCTATTAATTCCAGAGTGGTACTCGACCTACTATAGCCACCATAGGCGAGAATGCACCAGCGGCCTATGAAGATTGTCAGTTTTCGGCCAGAACGGACCCCTTAGACGGCGCTAGAGTTCATAAATTTAGCCTCATTTGATAGCTATTATAACTGGCTATATACTATATTAATTCCAGAGTGGTACCCGACCTACTATAGCCACCATAGGCGAACAAACACCCGCGGCCTATGAAGATTGTCAGTTTTCGGGCCGAACGGACTGCTTAGACGGCGCTAGAGTTCATAAATTTATTTCATTTTATAGCTATTATAACTGTCTATATACCGTATTAATTCCAGACTGGTACTCGACCTACTATAGCCACCATAGGCGAAAATGCACCAGCGGCCTATGAAGATTGTCAGTTTTCGGCCCGAACGGACCCCTTAGACGGCGCTAGAGTTCATAAATTTCATTTCATTTGATAGCTATTATGACTGTCTATTTACCCTATCAATTCCAGAGTGGTACTCGACCTACTATAGCAACCATAGGCGAAAATGCACCAGCGGCCTATGAAGATTGTCAGTTTTCGGCCAGAACGGACCCCTTAGACGGCGCTAGAGTTCATAAATTTAGCCTCATTTGATAGCTATAATAACTGGCTATATACTCTATTAATTCCAGAGTGGTACTCGACCTTCTATAGCCACCATAGGCGAAAATGCACCAGCGGCCTATGAAGATTGTCAGTTTTCGGCCAGAACGGAACCCTTAGACGGCACTAGAGTTCATAAATTTAGCCTCATTTGATAGCTATTATAACTGGCTATATACTCTATTAATTCCAGAGTGGTACTCTACCTACTATAGCCACCATAGAAGACAAAAATCCCGCGGCCTGTGAAGATTGTCAGTTTTCGGCCCGAACGGACCCTTTAGACGGCGCTAGACTCGACCTACTATAGCCACCATAGAAGACAAAAATCCCGCGGCCTGTGAAGATTGTCAGTTTTCGGCCCGAACGGACCCCTTAGACGGCGCTAGAGTTAATAAATTTGGTCTCATTTGATAGCTGTTATGAATATCTATATACACGATTAATTCCAGAGTGGTACTCGACTTACTATAGCCGCCATAGGCGAACAAACACCCGCGGCCTATGAAGATTGTCAGTTTTCGGGCCGAACGGACTGCTTAGACGGCGCTAGAGTTCATAAATTTGATTTCATTTTATAGCTATTATAACTGTCTATATACCCTATTAATTCCAGAGTGGTACTCGGCCTACTATAGCCACCATAGAAGACAAAAATCCCGCGGCCTGTGAAGATTGTCAGTTTTCGGCCCGAACGGACCCCTTAGACGGCGCTAGAGTTAATAAATTTGGTCTCATTTGATAGCTGTTATGAATATCTATATACACGATTAATTCCAGAGTGGTACTCGACCTAATATAGCAACCATAGGCGAAAAAACACCCGCGGCCTATGAAGATTGTCAGTTTTCGGCCCGAACGGGGACCCCTTGGACGGCGCTAGAGTTCATAAATTTGATTTCATTTTATAGCTATTATAACTGTCTATATACCCTATCAATTCCAGAGTGGTACTCGACCTACTCTAGCCACCATAGGCAAAAAAACACCCGCGGCCTGTGAAGATTGTCGGTTTTCGGCCCGAACGGACCCCTTAGACGGCGCTAGAGTTCATAAATTTAGCCTCATTTGATAACTATTATAACTGGCTATATACACTATTAATTCCAGAGTGGTACTCGACCTACTATAGCCACCATAGGCGAACAAACACCCGCGGCCTATGAAGATTGTCAGTTTTCGGGCAGAACGGACTGCTTAGACGGCGCTAGAGTTCATAAATTTAGCCTCATTTGATAGCTATTATAACTGGCTATATATCCTATTAATTCCAGAGTGGTACTCGACCTACTATAGCCACCATAGGTGAAAATGCACCAGCGGCCTATGAAGATTGTCAGTTTTCGGCCAGAACGGACCCCTTAGACGGCGCTAGAGTTCATAAATTTAGCCTCATTTGATAGCTATTATAACTGGCTATATACTATATTAATTCCAGAGTGGTACCCGACCTACTATAGCCACCATAGGCGAAAACGCACCAGCGGCCTATGAAGATTGTCAGTTTTCGGCCAGAACGGACCCCTTAGACGGCGCTAGAGTTCATAAATTTAGCCTCATTTGATAGCTATAATAACTGGCTATATACTCTATTAATTCCAGAGTGGCACTCGACCTACTATAGCCACCATAGGCGAAAAAACACCCGCGGCCTGTGAAGATTGTCAGTTTTCGTCCCGAACGGACCCCTTAGACGGCGCTAGAGTTCATAAATTTGATTTTATTTGATAGCTATTATAACTGGCTTTATACTCTATTAATTCCAGAGTGGTACTCGACCTACTATAGCCACCATAGGCGAAAATGCACCAGCGGCCTATGAAGATTGTCAGTTTTCGGCCAGAACGGAACCCTTAGACGGCACTAGAGTTCATAAATTTAGCCTCATTTGATAGCTATTATAACTGGCTATATACTCTATTAATTCCAGAGTGGTACTCGACCTACTATAGCCACCATAGAAGACAAAAATCCCGCGGCCTGTGAAGATTGTCAGTTTTCGGCCCGAACGGACCCCTTAGACGGCGCTAGAGTTAATAAATTTGGTCTCATTTGATAGCTGTTATGAATATCTATATACACGATTAATTCCAGACTGGTACTCGACCTAATATAGCAACCATAGGCGAAAAAACACCCGCGGCCTATGAAGATTGTCAGTTTTCGGCCCGAACGGGGACCCCTTGGACGGCGCTAGAGTTCATAAATTTGATTTCATTTTATAGCTATTATAACTGTCTATATACCCTATCAATTCCGGAGTGGTACTCGACCTACTCTAGCCACCATAGGCAAAAAAACACCCGCGGCCTGTGAAGATTGTCGGTTTTCGGCCCGAACGGACCCCTTAGACGGCGCTAGAGTTCATAAATTTAGCCTCATTTGATAACTATTATAACTGGCTATATACCCTATTAATTCCAGAGTGGTACTCGACCTACTATAGCCACCATAGGCGAACAAACACCCGCGGCCTATGAAGATTGTCAGTTTTCGGGCAGAACGGACTGCTTAGACGGCGCTAGAGTTCATAAATTTAGCCTCATTTGATAGCTATTATAACTGGCTATATACCCTATTAATTCCAGAGTGGTACTCGACCTACTATAGCCACCATAGGTGAAAATGCACCAGCGGCCTATGAAGATTGTCAGTTTTCGGCCAGAACGGACCCCTTAGACGGCGCTAGAGTTCATAAATTTAGCCTCATTTGATAGCTATTATAACTGGCTATATACTATATTAATTCCAGAGTGGTACCCGACCTACTATAGCCACCATAGGCGAAAACGCACCAGCGGCCTATGAAGATTGTCAGTTTTCGGCCAGAACGGACCCCTTAGACGGCGCTAGAGTTCATAAATTTAGCCTCATTTGATAGCTATAATAACTGGCTATATACTCTATTAATTCCAGAGTGGCACTCGACCTAGCCACCATAGGCGAAAAAACACCCGCGGCCTGTGAAGATTGTCAGTTTTCGTCCCGAACGGACCCCTTAGACGGCGCTAGAGTTCATAAATTTGATTTCATTTGATAGCTATTATAACTGGCTTTATACTCTATTAATTCCAGAGTGGTACTCGACCTACTATAGCCACCATAGGCGAAAATGCACCAGCGGCCTATGAAGATTGTCAGTTTTCGGCCAGAACGGAACCCTTAGACGGCACTAGAGTTCATAAATTTAGCCTCATTTGATAGCTATTATAACTGGCTATATACTCTATTAATTCCAGAGTGGTACTCGACCTACTATAGCCACCATAGAAGACAAAAATCCCGCGGCCTGTGAAGATTGTCAGTTTTCGGCCCGAACGGACCCTTTAGACGGCGCTAGACTAGACCTACTTTAGCCACCATAGAAGACAAAAATCCCGCACCCTGTGAAGATTGTCAGTTTTCGGCCTGAACGGACCCCTTAGACGGCGCTAGAGTTAATAAGTTTGGTCTCATTTGATAGCTGTTATGAATATCTATATACACGATTAATTCCAGAGTGGTACTCGACCTACTATAGCCACCATAGGCGAACAAACACCCGCGGCCTATGAAGATTGTCAGTTTTCGGGCCAAACGGACTGCTTAGACGGCGCTAGAGTTCATAAATTTGATTTCATTTTATAGCAATTATAACTGTCTATATACCCTATTAATTCTAGAGTGGTACTCGACCTACTATAGCCACCATAGAAGACAAAAATCCCGCGGCCTGTGAAGATTGTCAGTTTTCGGCCCGAACGGACCCCTTAGACGGTGCTAGAGTTAATAAATTTGGTCTCATTTGATAGCTGTTATGAATATCTATATACACGATTAATTCCAGAGTGGTACTCGACCTACTCTAGCCACCATAGGCAAAAAAACACCCGCGGCCTGTGAAGATTGTCGGTTTTTGGCCCGGACGGACCCCTTAGACGGCGCTAGAGTTCATAAATTTAGCCTCATTTGATAACTATTATAACTGGCTATATACCCTATTAATTCCAGAGTGGTACTCGACCTACTATAGCCACCATAGGCGAACAAACACCCGCGGCCTATGAAGATTGTCAGTTTTCGGGCAGAACGGACTGCTTAGACGGCGCTCGAGTTCATAAATTTAGCCTCATTTGATAGCTATTATAACTGGCTATATACCCTATTAATTCCAGAGTGGTACTCGACCTACTATAGCCACCATAGGTTAAAATGCACCAGCGGCCTATGAAGATTGTCAGTTTTCGGCCAGAACGGACCCCTTAGACGGCGCTAGAGTTCATAAATTTAGCCTCATTTGATAGCTATTATAACTGGCTATATACTATATTAATTCCAGAGTGGTACCCGACCTACTATAGCCACCATAGGCGAAAACGCACCAGCGGCCTATGAAGATTGTCAGTTTTCGGCCAGAACGGACCCCTTAGACGGCGCTAGAGTTCATAAATTTAGCCTCATTTGATAGCTATAATAACTGGCTATATACTCTATTAATTCCAGAGTGGTACTCGACCTACTATAGCCACCATAGGCGAAAAAACACCCGCGGCCTATGAAGATTGTCAGTTTTCGGCCCGAACGGACCCCTTAGACGGCGCTAGAATTCATAAATTTAGCCTCATTTGATAACTATTATAACTGGCTATATACCCTATTAATTCCAGAGTGGTACTCAACCTACTATAGCCACCATAGGCGAACAAACACCCGCGGCCTACGAAGATTGTCAGTTTTCGGGCAGAACGGACTGCTTAGACGGCGCTAGAGTTCATAAATTTAGCCTCATTTGATAGCTATTATAACTGGCTATATACCCTATTAATTCCAGAGTGGTACTCGACCTACTATAGCCACCATAGGTGAAAATGCACCAGCGGCCTATGAAGATTGTCAGTTTTCGGCCAGAACGGACCCCTTAGACGGCGCTAGAGTTCATAAATTTAGCCTCATTTGATAGCTATTATAACTGGCTATATACTATATTAATTCCAGAGTGGTAACCGACCTACTATAGCCACCATAGGCGAACAAACACCCGCGGCCTATGAAGATTGTCAGTTTTCGGGCCGAACGGACTGCTTAGACGGCGCTAGAGTTCATAAATTTGATTTCATTTTATAGCTATTGTGACTGTCTATTTACCCTATCAATTCCAGAGTGGTACTCGACCTACTATAGCCACCATAGGCGAAAAAACACCCGCGGCCTGTAAAGATTGTCAGTTTTCGTCTCGAACGGACCCCTTAGACGGCGCTAGAGTTCATAAATTTGATTTCATTTGATAGCTATTATGACTGTCTATTTACCCTATCAATTCCAGAGTGGTACTCGACCTACTATAGCGACCATAGGCGAAAAAACCCCCGCGGCCTATGAAGATTGTCAGTTTTCGGGCAGAACGGACTGCTTAGACGGCGCTAGAGTTCATAAATTTGATTTTATTTGATAGCTATTATAACTGGCTTTATACTCTATTAATTCCAGAGTGGTATTCGACCTACTATAGCCACCATAGGCGAGAATGCACCAGCGGCCTATGAAGATTGTCAGTTTTCGGCCAGAACGGACCCCTTAGACGGCGCTAGAGTTCATAAATTTAGCCTCATTTGATAGCTAATATAACTGGCTATATACTATATTAATTCCAGAGTGGTACCCGACCTACTATAGCCACCATAGGCGAACAAACACCCGCGGCCTATGAAGATTGTCAGTTTTCGGGCCGAACGGACTGCTTAGACGGCGCTAGAGTTCATAAATTTATTTCATTTTATAGCTATTATAACTGTCTATATACCGTATTAATTCCAGACTGGTACTCGACCTACTATAGCCACCATAGGCGAAAATGCACCAGCGGCCTATGAAGATTGTCAGTTTTCGGCCCGAACGGACCCCTTAGACGGCGCTAGAGTTCATAAATTTGATTTCATTTGATAGCTATTATAACTGTCTATTTACCCTATCAATTCCAGAGTGGTACTCGACCTACTATAGCCACCATAGGCGAAAAAACACCCGCGGCCTATGAAGATAGTCAGTTTTTGGCCCGCACGGACCGCTTAGACGGCGCAGGAGTTCATAAATTTGATTTCATTTTATAGCTATTATGACTGTCTATATACCCTATCAATTCCAGAGTGGTACTCGACCTACTCTAGCCACCATAGGCAAAAAAACACCCGCGGCCTGTGAAGATTGTCGGTTATCGGCCCGGACGGACCCCTTAGACGGCGCTAGAGTTCATAAATTTAGCCTCATTTGATAACTATTATAACTGGCTATATACCCTATTAATTCCAGAGTGGTACTCGACCTACTATAGCCACCATAGGCGAAAAAACACCCGCGGCCTATGAAGATTGTCAGTTTTCGGGCCGAACGGACTGCTTAGACGGCGCTAGAGTTAATAAATTTGGTCTCATTTGATAGCTGTTATGAATATCTATATACACGATTAATTCCAGAGTGGTACTCGACCTACTATAGCCACCATAGGCGAACAAACACCCGCGGCCTATGAAGATTGTCAGTTTTCGGGCCGAACGGACTGCTTAGACGGCGCTAGAGTTCATAAATTTGATTTTATTTTATAGCTATTATAACTGGCTTTATACTCTATTAATTCCAGAGTGGTACTCGACCTACTATAGCCACCATAGGCGAGAATGCACCAGCGGCCTATGAAGATTGTCAGTTTTCGGCCAGAACGGACCCCTTAGACGGCGCTAGAGTTCATAAATTTAGCCTCATTTGATAGCTATTATAACTGGCTATATACTATATTAATTCCAGAGTGGTACTCGACCTACTATAGCCACCATAGGCGAACAAACACCCGCGGCCTATGAAGATTGTCAGTTTTCGGGCCGAACGGACTGCTTAGACGGCGCTAGAGTTCATAAATTTATTTCATTTTATAGCTATTATAACTGTCTATATACCGTATTAATTCCAGACTGGTACTCGACCTACTATAGCCACCATAGGCGAAAATGCACCAGCGGCCTATGAAGATTGTCAGTTTTCGGCCCGAACGGACCCCTTAGACGGCGCTAGAGTTCATAAATTTCATTTCATTTGATAGCTATTATGACTGTCTATTTACCCTATCAATTCCAGAGTGGTACTCGACCTACTATAGCAACCATAGGCGAAAAAACACCCGCGGCCTATGAAGATAGTCAGTTTTTGGCCCGCACGGACCGCTTAGACGGCGCTAGAGTTCATAAATTTGATTTCATTTTATAGCTATTATGACTGTCTATATACCCTATCAATTCCAGAGTGGTACTCGACCTACTCTAGCCACCATAGGCAAAAAAACACCCGCGGCCTGTGAAGATTGTCGGTTTTCGGCCCGGACGGACCCCTTAGACGGCGCTAGAGTTCATAAATTTGATTTCATTTGATAGCTATTATAACTGTCTATTTACCCTATCAATTCCAGAGTGGTACTCGACCTACTATAGCAACCATAGGCGAAAAAACACCCGCGGCCTATGAAGATAGTCAGTTTTTGGCCCGCACGGACCGCTTAGACGGCGCAGGAGTTCATAAATTTGATTTCATTTTATAGCTATTATGACTGTCTATATACCCTATCAATTCCAGAGTGGTACTCGACCTACTCTAGCCACCATAGGCAAAAAAACACCCGCGGCCTGTGAAGATTGTCGGTTATCGGCCCGGACGGACCCCTTAGACGGCGCTAGAGTTCATAAATTTAGCCTCATTTGATAACTATTATAACTGGCTATATACCCTATTAATTCCAGAGTGGTACTCGACCTACTATAGCCACCATAGGCGAATAAACACCCGCGGCCTATGAAGATTGTCAGTTTTCGGGCCGAACGGACTGCTTAGACGGCGCTAGAGTTAATAAATTTGGTCTCATTTGATAGCTGTTATGAATATCTATATACACGATTAATTCCAGAGTGGTACTCGACCTACTATAGCCACCATAGGCGAACAAACACCCGAGGCCTATGAAGATTGTCAGTTTTCGGGCCGAACGGACTGCTTAGACGGCGCTAGAGTTCATAAATTTGATTTCATTTTATAGCTATTATAACTGTCTATATACCCTATTAATTCCAGAGTGGTACTCGACCTACTATAGCCACCATAGGCGAAAATGCACCAGCAGCCTATGAAGATTGTCAGTTTTCGGCCAGAACGGACCCCTTAGACTGCGCTAGAGTTCATAAATTTAGCCTTATTTGATAAATATTATAACTGGCTATATACCCTATTAATTCCAGAGTGGTACTCGACCTACTATAGCCACCATAGAAGACAAAAATCCCGCGGCCTGTGAAGATTGACAGTTTTCGGGCCGAACGGACTGCTTAGACGGCGCTAGAGTTCATAAATTTGATTTCATTTTATAGCTATTATAACTGTCTATATACCCTATTAATTCCAGAGTGGTACTCGACCTACTATAGCCACCATAGGCGAAAATGCACCAGCGGCCTATGAAGATTGTCAGTTTTCGGCAAGAACGGACCTATTAGACGGCGCTAGAGTTCATAAGTTTAGCCTCATTTGATAGCTATAATAACTGGCTATATACTCTATTAATTCCAGAGTGGTACTCGACCTACCATAGCCACCATAGAAGACAAAAATCCCGCGGCCTGTGAAGATTGTCAGTTTTCAGCCAGAACGGACCCCTTAGACGGCGCTAGAGTTAATAAATTTGGTCTCATTTGATAGCTGTTATGAATATCTATATACACGATTAATTCCAGAGTGGTACTCGACCTACTATAGCCACCATAGGCGAACAAACACCCGCGGCCTATGAAGATTGTCAGTTTTCGGGCCGAACGGACTGCTTAGACGGCGCTAGAGTTCATAAATTTGATTTTATTTTATAGCTATTATAACTGGCTTTATACTCTATTAATTCCAGAGTGGTACTCGACCTACTATAGCCACCATAGGCGAAAATGCACCAGCGGCCTATGAAGATTGTCAGTTTTCGGCCAGAACGGACCCCTTAGACGGCGCTAGAGTTCATAAATTTAGCCTCATTTGATAGCTATTATAACTGGCTATATACTATATTAATTCCAGAGTGGTACCCGACCTACTATAGCCACCATAGGCGAACAAACACCCGCGGCCTATGAAGATTGTCAGTTTTCGGGCCGAACGGACTGCTTAGACGGCGCTAGAGTTCATAAATTTATTTCATTTTATAGCTATTATAACTGTCTATATACCGTATTAATTCCAGACTGGTACTCGACCTACTATAGCCACCATAGGCGAAAATGCACCAGCGGCCTATGAAGATTGTCAGTTTTCGGCCCGAACGGACCCCTTAGACGGCGCTAGAGTTCATAAATTTCATTTCATTTGATAGCTATTATGACTGTCTATTTACCCTATCAATTCCAGAGTGGTACTCGACCTACTATAGCAACCATAGGCGAAAAAACACCCGCGGCCTATGAAGATAGTCAGTTTTTGGCCCGCACGGACCGCTTAGACGGCGCTAGAGTTCATAAATTTGATTTCATTTTATAGCTATTATGACTGTCTATATACCCTATCAATTCCAGAGTGGTACTCGACCTACTCTAGCCACCATAGGCAAAAAAACACCCGCGGCCTGTGAAGATTGTCGGTTATCGGCCCGGACGGACCCCGTAGACGGCGCTAGAGTTCATAAATTTAGCCTCATTTGATAACTATTATAACTGGCTATATACCCTATTAATTCCAGAGTGGTACTCGACCTACTATAGCCACCATAGGCGAATAAACACCCGCGGCCTATGAAGATTGTCAGTTTTCGGGCCGAACGGACTGCTTAGACGGCGCTAGAGTTAATAAATTTGGTCTCATTTGATAGCTGTTATGAATATCTATATACACGATTAATTCCAGAGTGGTACTCGACCTACTATAGCCACCATAGGCGAAAATGCACCAGCAGCCTATGAAGATTGTCAGTTTTCGGCCAGAACGGACCCCTTAGACTGCGCTAGAGTTCATAAATTTAGCCTCATTTGATAGCTATAATAACTGGCTATATACTCTATTAATTCCAGAGTGGTACTCTACCTACTATAGCCACCATAGGCGAACAAACACCCGCGGCCTATGAAGATTGTCAGTTTTCGGGCCGAACGGACTGCTTAGACGGCGCTAGAGTTCATAAATTTGATTTCATTTTATAGCTATTATAACTGTCTATATACCCTATTAATTCCAGACTGGTACTCGACCTACTATAGCCACCATAGGCGAAAATGCACCAGCGGCCTATGAAGATTGTCAGTTTTCGGGCCGAACGGACTGCTTAGACGGCGCTAGAGTTCATAAATTTGATTTCATTTTATAGGTATTATGACTGTCTATATACCCTATCAATTCCAGAGTGGAACTCGACCTACTCTAGCCACCATAGGCAAAAAAACACCCGCGGCCTGTGAAGATTGTCGGTTTTCGGCCTGGACGGACCCCTTAGACGGCGCTAGAGTTCATAAATTTAGCCTTATTTGATAACTATTATAACTAGCTATATACCCTATTAATTCCAGAGTGGTACTCGACCTACTATAGCCACCATAGAAGACAAAAATCCCGCGGCCTGTGAAGATTGACAGTTTTCGGGCCGAACGGACTGCTTAGACGGCGCTAGAGTTCATAAATTTGATTTCATTTTATAGCTATTATAACTGTCTATATACCCTATTAATTCCAGAGTGGTACTCGACCTACTATAGCCACCATAGGCGAAAATGCACCAGCGGCCTATGAAGATTGTCAGTTTTCGGCAAGAATGGACCTATTAGACGGCGCTAGAGTTCATAAGTTTAGCCTCATTTGATAGCTATAATAACTGGCTATATACTCTATTAATTCCAGAGTGGTACTCGACATACCATAGCCACCATAGAAGACAAAAATCCCGCGGCCTGTGAAGATTGTCAGTTTTCAGCCAGAACGGACCCCTTAGACGGCGCTAGAGTTAATAAATTTGGTCTCATTTGATAGCTGTTATGAATATCTATATACACGATTAATTCCAGAGTGGTACTCGACCTACTATAGCCACCATAGGCGAACAAACACCCGCGGCCTATGAAGATTGTCAGTTTTCGGGCCGAACGGACTGCTTAGACGGCGCTAGAGTTCATAAATTTGATTTCATTTTATAGCTATTATAACTGTCTATATACCCTATTATTTCCAGAGTGGTACTCGACCTACTATAGCCACCATAGGCGAAAATGCACCAGCAGCCTATGAAGATTGTCAGTTTTCGGCCAGAACGGACCCCTTAGACTGCGCTAGAGTTCATAAATTTAGCCTCATTTGATAGCTTTAATAACTGGCTATATACTCTATTAATTCCAGAGTGGTATTCGACCTACTATAGCCACCATAGAAGACAAAAATCGCGCGGCCTGTGAAGATTGTCAGTTTTCGGCCCGAACGGACCCTTTAGACGGCGCTAGACTCGACCTACTATAGCCACCATAGGCGAAAAAACACCCGCGGACTGTGAAGATTGTCAGTTTTCGTCCCGAACGGACCCCTTAGACGGCGCTAGAGTTCATAAATTTGATTTCATTTGATAGCTATTATAACTGGCTTTATACTCTATTAATTCCAGAGTGGTACTCGACCTACTATAGCCACCATAGGCGAAAATGCACCAGCGGCCTATGAAGATTGTCAGTTTTCGGCCAGAACGGAACCCTTAGACGGCACTAGAGTTCATAAATTTAGCCTCATTTGATAGCTATTATAACTGGCTATATACTCTATTAATTCCAGAGTGGTACTCGACCTACTATAGCCACCATAGAAGACAAAAATCCCGCGGCCTGTGAAGATTGTCAGTTTTCGGCCCGAACGGACCCTTTAGACGGCGCTAGACTCGACCTACTATAGCCACCATAGAAGACAAAAATCCCGCGGCCTGTGAAGATTGTCAGTTTTCGGCCCGAACGGACCCCTTAGACGGCGCTAGAGTTAATAAATTTGGTCTCATTTGATAGCTGTTATGAATATCTATATACACGATTAATTCCAGAATGGTACTCGACCTACTATAGCCACCATAGGCGAACAAACACCCGCGGCCTATGAAGATTGTCAGTTTTCGGGCCGAACGGACTGCTTAGACGGCGCTAGAGTTCATAAATTTGATTTCATTTTATAGCTATTATAACTGTCTATATACCCTATTAATTCCAGAGTGGTACTCGACCTACTATAGCCACCATAGGCGAAAAAACACCCGCGGCCTATGAAGATTGTCAGTTGTCGGCCCGAACGGACCCCTTAGATAGCGCTAGAGTTCATAAATTTAGCCTCATTTGATAACTATTATAACTGGCTATATACCCTATTAATTCCAGAGTGGTACTCAACCTACTATAGCCACCATAGGCGAACAAACACCCGCGGCCTATGAAGATTGTCAGTTTTCGGGCCGAACGGACTGCTTAGACGGCGCTAGAGTTCATAAATTTGATTTCATTTTATAGCTATTATAACTGTCTATATACCCTATTAATTCCAGAGTGGTACTCGACCTACTATAGCCACCATAGAAGACAAAAATCCCGCGGCCTGTGAAGATTGTCAGTTTTCGGCCCGAACGGACCCCTTAGACGGCGCTAGAGTTAATAAATTTGGTCTCATTTGATAGCTGTTATGAATATCTATATACACAATTACTTCCAGAGTGGTACTCGACCTACTATAGCAACCATAGGCGAAAAAACACCCGCGGCCTATGAAGATTGTCAGTTTTCGGCCCGAACGGACCCCTTAGACGGCGCTAGAGTTCATAAATTTAGCCTCATTTGATAGCTATTATAACTGGCTATATACTATATTAATTCCAGAGTGGTACCCGACCTACTATAGCCACCATAGGCGAACAAACACCCGCGGCCTATGAAGATTGTCAGTTTTCGGGCCGAACGGACTGCTTAGACGGCGCTAGAGTTCATAAATTTGATTTCATTTTATAGCTATTATAACTGTCTATATACCCTATTAATTCCAGACTGGTACTCGACCTACTATAGCCACCATAGGCGAAAATGCACCAGCGGCCTATGAAGATTGTCAGTTTTCGGCCTGAACGGACCCCTTAGACGGCGCTAGAGTTCATAAATTTGATTTCATTTGATAGCTATTATGACTGTCTATTTACCCTATCAATTCCAGAGTGGTACTCGACCTACTATAGCCACCATAGGCGAAAAAACACCCGCGGCCTGTAAAGATTGTCAGTTTTCGTCTCGAACGGACCCCTTAGACGGCGCTAGAGTTCATAAATTTGATTTCATTTGATAGCTATTATGACTGTCTTTTTACCCTATCAATTCCAGAGTGGTACTCGACCTACTATAGCGACCATAGGCGAAAAAACACCCGCGGCCTATGAAGATTGTCAGTTTTCGGGCAGAACGGACTGCTTAGACGGCGCTAGAGTTCATAAATTTAGCCTCATTTGATAGCTATTATAACTGGCTTTATACTCTATTAATTCCAGAGTGGTACTCGACCTACTATAGCCACCATAGGCGAGAATGCACCAGCGGCCTATGAAGATTGTCAGTTTTCGGCCAGAACGGACCCCTTAGACTGCGCTAGAGTTCATAAATTT
>CAJHXA020000005.1:612500-770910 GCA_905147815.2 Phalera bucephala
TCGACCAGGTCAAGGCTAGAAAAATCCGTTCTGGCTTTAATGCATGGGCACAAGTGTGGTCAGCTGCCCGGTTACGGCGGCCCGAAAATTGACTGGTGAAAAACTACTCGTTGGTTGGGTCTCGGCGGAGGTTAGGCTCTTGAAGCAAAGACCCATGAGGTGTTATCGCTGCCAATTGGATGGGCACGCAGGCGTTCGCTGCACGACTGGTATCGACTGCAGCGAGCGCTGCTATAAATGCGGACAACACGGTATAGCGTTGTACGCTTTTGTGGTATTGGGTGATAGTGAGACAAACACGTCCGCTTCCTTCAAGTATCGTTTATTGTCTGTTCTACATGACTCTTATACAATTAATGCTTACATAGCATAATACTACACGCTACATCATCCCCCTAAAATAATAAAAAAAATAATTACATACAAGTACATTTTTTTTTTAACATCAAAAAAAAACAAATTACATTTTATATTTCTTAGTCCTATTTTTATGAACAATCATAGGTTTATTTCATGTTTTATTTAATAGTGAATAGTAACATTAATAACAAAAAATAATAATTATTAACTTGATACGCACTGTTGACAATATAATAAAAATCAAATATTATTGTTTTATTTTATAACAAAAAAACTACATGTTACACACAAGGATACACGATATCATTGTTACACTGGGAATTTTAATCATGTTTTAAATATTCTTAAAAAAAAATTACTGGTTACTCCATAATACATTAATAGCTTATCGTAGTTACATTTATATTAAAAATTTTTCCTTCCTATATTCCTTAAATTCTCACATAATGATCACGTATTGATACCTTCATTGGTCTAAGACATCTTATCTTTTTTTCTCGTCTTAATTCAAACAATAAAATTCTTTGACATTATCATTCCTTTCTTTAACTACTTAGGCAGGTATACATTTTTAACACGGGTCCTATCTCATGTCGGACTCTTAATCTCTTTTATCACATTTTCATTTAGGTACATTTCATTTATTTTGTCGACTTTTCATATTTATTTTAACAAGGGTCATAATTTAAGACATACATAGTCTCCAACAATTTTCACAGAGAAATCTCGTTTACACCATGATCAAACTTCTTTAGGCGAAACAACACACTCATAATTAACACGCGTCGGTATATATTTAATTACCTCACACCGTGGTCCGATTTTCAAAGAATAATCATAATAATTCATAGGTGATATTATCTTATTTATACCTATTCTAAGCGAAATAGTATCTGTTTCATAATCTATGATGCTTCTATAATTTTTCATAAAATCTTGACCTAATATACCTATAGCTTTGCAAGGTAGGTCTTCAAAAACATAGAACTTATGTTTAAAAAATATATTATTATATTTTAGCGTCAAAAATACATATCCTATTGCATTTAAACTACCACCAATGCCTCTTATACTTAAGCTACACTCATATAAATCTAATTTCTTCATATTTAAAACATTATAGCTAATCGCTGATAAGGAGGCCCCCGTATCTTCTAAAAATTCTAACTGTATATTATTATCTAGACTTAAATTTACCCAATTAATACTATCGCAAGCTAAAATTTGATTAGGGACGAAAAAACTCGTTAGAAGGCTCTAAGGAACAATATTTTCACTAGATGAACAACAATTATTAGTAGTGAAATGGTTCAAGGTTCTATTATTAGAACGAATTGCGCCATAACCATGTCGACTATTCGCATAATTGCGATAATTCCTACGGTAACCTGAAGCACCGCGGCCTGGACGCGAACCTCCTGACGCAGCTAAATTTTGTTGCGCCATCGACTTGTTATACGTGGAATTATTAGAGTTATAATTATTGTAAAATCTGTGACCTCGTGATCTACGAAATCTAAAAGAATAATTATTTCGTCCAACTCTATTGTCATAAGACATTACCTGATAGTCCGGAGATGAACTAGATTCATCTTCCGCCACACGAATTGCATCCTTCAATAAAGATAAATTGCGAGCCGAAATAATTGTGCCTAATCTTTGACTTTTTAACCCATCGGCAAAACGTTTAATGGCATTCTTTTCATTAAGAGGACATAATAATCTATAAGACTCGTCGTTACCATTTGCCTGAGAAATGGTTAAGTCCACAAACAGTTTTTCGATCTCTTCTCCAAATTCGGTTACAGACCTATCGCCTTGTCTAGCTTTCTGCAATTTAGACTGTAAGGCAGTGTCGGACTTCCTAGTTAATAAATGAATACGCATATCCTTTAAAAGCGAACTAACAGTAGTATAAGCACTTGATAACCGCATTTTCGCTCCACTTGTTAATCTACTTTTTAATACGAAATTTATTAGCAACTTCTTACCATCATCATCAAGCATTGAGTCGTACGATAGCCTCAATTAAATCTTGAGTAACACTTGATCTCCAGTCATCTTTGGCAAGAGGCTCACAGCCGTCTTTAAATAAAATTTCTCACCTGACATGTTTTCTTTCGTTGTAACACTACTAGACAAAACAGATTCTTCCTCAAACTTCAAAATTTTACAATACACCTCGTCAATACTGCAACATATTATCAATATTTCATCAGAACTTTATAAGCTCTAAGCAACATAAATAAGTTCGAAAAGTTTTATATAAAGATTTTGCCTCTAAAATCTTCTTCTCAAAATTACTTCCTATTCTTCTCTTAGGACCTAATTTACTGATATTTTCTCTAAGTTTTTCTAACTGATTGTAAATGTCTGATAACTCTAATATTGTTATCATAATCAACAAAAAAAAAAAAAAAATTAAATCTTATCTTATTTCTACTTAGTTATTTTATTCATTATAATGTCTACAGTAATAATCTAAATACTTTCGAAATTATAAAACCTTTCTCTGGAAAAAAAGATATAATAGGTATCTTATATATTAAAACATAATTAAAACTCGCACCTTACTCTTATGACTGTCACTCACACACTTTATATCTATCTATCTCTATCTATATCATCACGCCAGCTCCCTCGCGGGGTAGGCAGAGAGTACAGAGTTCCAACAGGTTCTTTCCTTACATACCTCTCTGGCTTCCTCCACTCTCATAGTTCGTCTCATACACACTCGCCGGTTACGGAGACTCTTGACTTGCCCTTCAGCTAAGACACGGTCTATTTGGTCATTATAAGATAGTCTAGGTCTTCCCCGGCGCCTACATCCTTCCACTTTCGCATTGTATATCTGTTTTGTCATTCTTTCTTTTGGCATCCTTTCTGTATGCCCGAACCAACGGAGCATACCCTTTCTCATCTTTACACCGATACTATCTTTCATACCTACTCGCTTTCTTACTACGCTGTTGCGAATACGGTCGGTCAGCGTGACTCCGCACATCTTCCGCAGAGATCGCATTTCGACCGCATTTATCCTGCTTTCGTTCTCCTTCTTACATACCCAACTCTCACTGCCATATAACAGCGTTGGGACAAGCACTCCGTTATGCATGGACAGCTGCGCCTTTTGGCTTAAGTGCCGGCTCCCAAGTAGCCTTCCCATCGCACCATTCACTCTATTACCTGCATTCACTCTTCTCTCTATATCAGCGGTGTATTTCCCATCCTTACTGAAGGCGCATCCAAGATATACAAACTCATTCACTTGCTCCAGCACATCGTTACCAACCACAATCCTTGCATTCGTTCTGGTTTCTTCCCGTTCAAAAACCATAATTTTGGTTTTCTTCACATTCAAATGTAAGCCATTGTTCATGCAGTCGTCTCTCATAACTGTGACTAGTGTTTGCAGATCAGTGGCTGTTGGCGCTATCAAAACCGCGTCATCTGCATACAATAGGTGGTTTATCACTAGATCACCCATTTTTACCCCTTCAGTCACCGCATACAGTCTTTGAAGACTTTTATCCAGATACACTATAAACAGTCTAGCGGACAACACGCAACCCTGCTTGACGCCGATTTTAACGTCAAACCAAGGTGACATGTTACCACCCACCCGTACGCATGCCTTACTGTCCACGTAGGTGGACTGGACGGCTCGCAACAGGGTGCCGTTTATACCATACTCTGGCAAAATGTCCCAAAGTCTCGCTTCGCACGACTCTATCAAACGCCTTCTCCAGGTCCACAAAACTGCAGAAAACCTTCCGGCCTACTGCCAGATGCTTTTCTACGATGTTGCGGAGGGAGAAAACTTGATCCGAACATCCTCTTCCGGACCTGAAAACTCCCTGTGCCTCACACACCACTCCATCACACTTTATAATACCTATAATACCGCAGCGGGGTCAGCAGGGCCTCTGGCATCTCTCCGACGGTAGCTCAACCGGGACAGGACACGCTCCATGGCTTCTCGCTGGAACTCCTTTCGCATCCACTTCGTGTGACACTTCTTGTATAGGCAGACAACTTCAACCAGAACCGCCAGCAACATACACGACGCAATTATGGTCAATAAGACATTATTTGTTTCAAGATGTTCAGCTGTCGCCTTAGCATCGTTTCCTTCTCCAGAAGCAGCCTGAGCTATTACAACCTCTTCCTTTGTTTGGCTTGATCCCATAATTAATCCATATTAAACTATGTGGTATATATCAAACAGCAGTAGGCGTACCAGGACTGGCAGGGTCGCCATATAGCGTTGTACGCTTTTGTGGTATTGGGTGATAGTGAGACAAACACGTCCGCTTCCTTCAAGTATCGTTTATTGTCTGTTGTCTACATGACTCTTATACAATTAATGCTTACATAGCATAATACTACACGCTACAACGGCCACAAGGCAGGCGATTGCACAGCAGCACCACACTGCCTGGTGTGCGCAAAAGCCGGCAAGTCTGCCTACCACCAGACAGGTGCAAAAAGCTGCCCATCGCAGGCGGTGAGAACGGAGATCTTAGCACGCCCAGAACGGCGACCAGTGCCGCCATCTGCCTCGCAGAGCGCTACAAAGTCGGCTGAAAGGATGGAGACCAATAATGAATAATACATCCATTGGCCTCCTCCAAACAAACCTCAACCACTCCGGGCTCAGGATCTTGTGCTCCAGACAATGGCAAAGTGGTCGATTGGTCTGGCGGTTGTGGCTGAACCATATTACGTGCCGCCCTCTGATAACTGGGCGACGGATATCAACAGACTCGTGGCGATTGTTGTGTCTCGGGACGTTGGCTCTCTATCCCTTAAGAGAGTGCACAGACGGCGAGGGTATGTTGCCGCTCATGTCGGGAGCATCGTCATCATTGGCGTCTACTTCTCGCCCAACCGACACCCGGCCGAGTTTTGAAGACCTATTGCTGCGGCTGGGTACTCTAATCGCCCGATCACGCCTTAGCTGGGGAATTTCAATGTGATGTCCCCGGCCTGGGGTACCCCCGTGGCTAATTCGAGGGGTGAGGTCCTGGAAGAGTGGGTTGCTGAGCACGGACTTGCAGTGCTCAACACGGGCACAGCTTTCACCTGTGTGAGGTGGAATGACGGCTCCATTGTGGACCTGTCGTTCGCAAGTTCCGACTTGACGCGACGAGTACAGGAATGGCGAGTTGTTGACTGGGTGGAGACCCTGTCTGATCATAGATATATTAGATTTACTGTCTCCGCCCAGTTTTACAACGTGAGACGGGATATTGGGGCTGAGACTGGCCCTCGGTGGTCACTGGCCCGTCTAGACGCGGAGGCCCTGCTCGAGGCTGCCGAGGTGCAGTCCTGGGTCTCGGCGCCGGTAGCCCCTTTTGATGTGCAGCGGGAGGCCGTGTGGTTCCGAATGGCGATGACGGCGATCTGCGTCTCTTCCATGCCCCGTGTGCGGCAGAAGGCGGTTCACAGACGTCAGGTGTATTGGTGGTCGCCGAATATTGCACAGCTTCGCCGGGCTTGTGTGGCGGCGCGCCGTCAGCACACCAGATATCGAAGGCGGAGGGGACGCAATATAGCTGTCGGTTCGACCGTAAGGGAGGAGGAACTGTATGCCGCATATGGGGCGATGACGGGACGGACGCCGGGGGGTTTTAGTGAGTGCGAGCCCCACATAACTGCCACATCATCAAAACCCGCCATGTGGCAGTATGCGCTAGGCATTTCTCCCCGAAAAAAAAAAGTAATGCAACAACTAACTAAGTTTGCCTCCTTGTACACGATTGAGTAAACTGACGTTAGACAAACGTGCAGAAACGAAATCACATTATCTGTCTGCTTGGTGGCAAGATGCAGGAATATGCATGCGTACGCGCTGATTGGTTCGCGAGCCATACCTCGTCCCCCGACGACTTACCGCGCTGCAAAGGGCTCAGCACGAACTAAACATGTCGATTCATTTAAAAAAAAAACGATCTTTGGATCGATTCGAATCAAACGCGCAAGAATTGATTCTCGATTAAAACGAAGGATAAAAGATTGATTCTCGACTAATTGATTCGAAGTCGATTCTTATTAATTTGCCGATTCAATGAGTTTTTTTTTGGATTCCTTTTTTATAATTTCTTAATACTGAACGTATTTAGAAATTATTAAAAAGACAACTGAGTTTAAGTGAACTCATGTTTAGAACGTAGTATTTTTAACCGACTTCAAAAAGGAGGAGGTTCTATGTTCGGTTGTATGTATGCTTTTTTTTTTTTTTTTTTTTTAACAATAAACTTGTTATGATACAATCGTGAATCGATCCGATTCGACGACTTTCGGAATCGATCTACTGAATCGATTCTATGGTTCAGATTGATCTAAAAAATCGATTGTTTGGTTTAAAAAAAAAAAATTTTTTCATTAATCGATTTTAAATCGACATGCCTGGCACGAACAGATTGACGCTAGCGTAACGCTACCTATCCGCTACGCTATCCATTCCAACACTTCTACCCGCGACCTGGTGAAGGTCGCGGGTAGAAGTTGGATGCGTACAGCACAAAGCCGGTTGTTGTGGCGGTCTTTAGGGGAGGCCTTTGCCCTGCAGTGGACGTCTTTCGGCTGAAGAAGAAGAAGATCCATTCCAATAAAAAAACGTGTTCACAAAGTTTTAAGGTTTACTAAAGATGAACGTGACTGCACATTTTCCCGCCAACGTTACGATACGATACCATCAGTCGTTTTGTGCTAAACCCTCTGGTCTCCCTAAATATTCGTTTGAGAACACACATCTTTTTTCGGGTTTTGTTGGTGCGTGAGCTGCGGACGAGGGGAAGAAGACGTGAGGGGCGCGGGACGAGGAACCGGCCGGTTGCGACGGCCACGCAGCCCCTCCACACAGGACCGGACCCCACTTCTATTGGACCACCGGCGAGAACGCACACGGCCACCGAAACCGTTTTTCCGTTAAAATATTATACATTTTTAAAACAGTATTAATGGTTTAATTATTTTCGTCACGATCAAATTGGTCCTTCGGCTCAAAAATTTAAGATCCAGCAAAAAAGTGGCTATAATTCAAGACCGTTGGAGTTCAGTTCCGGACTTCGGACCCACGCATCGAAATTGCAAATCACCGCCGCCTACAATTGGAACTACGAAGTCACTTCGGACGTTTATGGATAAGGATACTGGTATTCTGTGAGTTCGTTCCTCGTCCGTTCGAATTTCTTTATTTTCTCATTTTAATTATTTTTCACAATCTTTTTTTTCTTATATGCATTACTGAGTAAGCTTGCCTCAGGTATATATATATATATACATATATATATATATATATATATATATATATATATATATATATATATATATATATATATATATATATATATATATATATATATATATATATATATATATATATATATATATATATATATATATATATATATATCTATATATATATATATATATATATATATATATATATGTATATATATATATATATATATATATGTATATATATATATATACCTGAGGCAAGCTTACTCAGTAATGCATATAAGAAAAAAAAGATTGTGAAAAATAATTAAAATGAGAAAATAAAGAAATTCGAACGGACGAGGAACGAACTCACAGAATACCAGTATCCTTATCCATAAACGTCCGAAGTGACTTCGTAGTTCCAATTGTAGGCGGCGGTGATTTGCAATTTCGATGCGTGGGTCCGAAGTCCGGAACTGAACTCCAACGGTCTTGAATTATAGCCACTTTTTTGCTGGATCTTAAATTTTTGAGCCGAAGGACCAATTTGATCGTGACCCTATATATATATATATATATATCGTGCAGTGCAGTGCGCCCTCGGATTCGGACGTGCCACACTGCATATACGAATTATTGCAATTCGCGATTTGCGCGGCGATAGCCGCTGCACGTCATTTCCGCTATGAGTTCCGAAAAACTCATAGCCAACGAAGTGTTGGCGTTTTTACAGCACGCCATCGACACCATGGATGAAGTTAGCATCGAGCAGATATGCAAGACTAACTTCAAACAGGAAGAGATCTGCAATGCGAAGGTGCTGTTGTACGAATCGCTTGGTAAGAGCGATCAGATGCCGTCTCGCAGGAGGGACGAAAAGGGCGAGAGAAGTCTCCGAGACATAATCAGATTGTTGAAGGCGACCGATCCCGACGACGTGCCCGCTTTTGTGGCGAAGCAGCTGCATAGGCTACCCCCCGTCAGTCCAGCCTGGCCGAAGTGCAATTCAGGTTAGAGTCTTCGGAAACTACCATCCGCGAACTACGAGAAGAGGTGGCGTCATTGCGTGGCGCCAGCCCGGAAAGTAGGTCGCACGAGGCCTGTAATGTGAACGTTCGTCGCGGGGCGCAAAATGCATCCGTCGGCAGTTTCGAGTCGGCCGATGCCTCGCCAGCTGTTGCTACGGGCCCGCGCGATACACCGCGCCCCGCTGCCCGCAGCATACTGCACCCCGCCGTTCGCAGTACACCGCGTCCCGCCACCTCCACGGCCCCGCCGGTGACGTCAAACGTAAACACGGCTTCTCCTCGTCGTGATTACGCCGCCGCTGCCGCCCGCGCACCAGAGAGGACAACTGGGAAGGTACGTAAGGTGCCTCAGACTACCACAAAGGGTCAAGTTGATGAGGAAGGCTTCATCAAGGTGGAAAAGAAGAAGAAGAAGCCCCCTCGAAGAAACCGGTGTGGGTCTGCACCGGTCGACGATGGCACACTCCTGCGTTCAGCAGTACCGACGACGCTGCTGTACGTGTCACGGCTACACTACACCACCAAAGCCGATGACATTGTGGAGTATGCCCGCAAGAAGTCCTTGTATACTCTGAGGGTCGAGAAGTTGAATTCGCAACACAATGCGGCTTTTAATTCCTTTGTTGTGCGAGTTCCCACTGCCAAATTGGAGACCTTCATGAGCGAGGACTACTGGCCGAAGGGTGTCGTTTTTAGAAGATTTCGTGGGAGACTGAGAGATACCCCCGTACAGCGCAACATGTCGCCGGCAACACATGTTACTTAGTTTATAAGTTTTTATATATTATATGTATGTTAGTCTGTAAGGTATTTATTCTATGGGCCCGTAAGTTTAACAAAATATTTTTGTAAAAATTCAGTTGCCTGAATTAAATGACTTATTATTATTATTATTATATATATAAATATATATATATATATATATATATATATATTTATATATAGATATTGCACAATTATTCCAATTAAACCATCAATAATTGTAATAAACTAACGACCTTGTAAGGTGACTGCACCTATGCACGGCAACAGCTGTTCGCTTATCGTCGCATTCCATTCCCTTTGTTAACGAATTCTTTGTTCGGTTCATTGTCATTATTTTATTGAATAGTTTCTTTGTTAACAATGTCTGATTTAATTAAAAAACGTGGCTCAATGAAAGCTAAACTTACCAATTTTAGCAACTATTTGGATGTGCTTAAAAGTTGTGATAGCCTTTCTGACTTGCAACGTATTGAATTGGATGGTCGTTTCGATAAATTCAAAGCTTTGTACTCGGATTTTGATAATTTACAGACCGCGATTGAAGTGTCAATGGACAAACCCGAAGAGGCGTACGAGGTTAGAGTCCAATTTGAGCAGCAGTACTTTTCCCTTGAGGCCGTGGCGCGGAGCTTGCTGTCCCTTCCGGAGATCAAGCGCTGCGGTTCCGAAGGGTCGGTAAAGGGCTCCGAAACAAACTTGCCAGGTGAAAATAATAACAATTTTATCCGTTTACCAAAAATCGATTTACCCAACTTTGATGGCAGTTATCAGTACTGGCTTGAGTTTAGGGACACTTTTGCTTCTCTTATTCACGACAATCATTGTATCGATAACATAAATAAGTTCCATTATTTGCGTGCCGCTTTAAAGGGTTCTGCATCAGAAATAATTAAGAATATTAATTTCAAAAGTGATAATTATGAGATGGCTTGGGACCTATTGTGTGAACGCTACAACAACAGTCGTCTACTGGTAAACAACCATGTGCAAGCTTTATTCAATGCGGAGCACGTTACTTCCGAATCTAGCGCATCCTTGCGACGTCTTATAGATGGAACGAATAAAAATATACGCGCACTCAAAATATTGAAAGAGCCAACACAGCATTGGGATACTCTTATCATTTACATGATGGCTACGAAATTAGATGCAATAACCAACAGACAATGGGAAGAGTATCGCAATACTTTATCTAATCCACCAACGCTTTCTCAATTTTCCACATTTATTAACAATAAGGCTGATTTATTGGAAACTTTGGAAGATAGCAAAAAAAATACAAAACAGATAAAATCCAAAAGCTTTGTAATGACATCACAGAATTCTACATCATTTAATTTAAATCGCTTTAAATGTCCACTATGTTCTGGTGATCACCTTCTTTATAGCTGCGACGCTTTTAGGTCTCTTAGTATCGAATCACGCATTGAAAAGGCCAAAGATCTCAAGGTTTGTTTAAATTGCTTGCGTTTAGGACATGCAGAAAAAAGATGCAGGTTATCACATTGCAGATACTGTACAGAGATGCACAACACCCTGTTACACCTTGAGAGTAACACACTACCTACTCTAGCCCCAATGCATAGAACTGTAGATAGCGTAGCCCTTTCAGCTAATGCCAATAGACCGTCGCTACGGAATGCTACTCCTTCGCTTATTTTGCTTTCCACAGCACTTGTAACCGTGATCGGTGCCAAAGGTGAGAGGTGTCAAGCCCGAGTTCTACTGGATAACGGTAGTACGGCCAATTTTATTACCGAGAATCTATGCAATAGGCTCCGTTTGCCTCGGGGCGGAACTACCTCTACGGTTACAGGTATCAATAACCAAACTAGTTTAAGCGTACAATCTTGTAATCTCACAATTCATTCGATCAATAACGAATGTTCAGTCAACATTGACTGTTTAATACTACCCGAAATTACCAAACGATTACCTTCACATAAAATTAATATACTAGATATTCCCATTCCGGTCGGGTTGCAATTGGCTGATCCAACGTTTAATGTTCCATCCACGGTTGATATTTTGGTAGGTGCAGAAGTATTTTGGAACATCATATTGTCGAATCATATCAATCTTGGTAAATATTTGCCGAAACTGTGTGAAAGTAAGTTTGGATGGTTAGTATCAGGTTCGCTAGCTATTCATACACATACACCTGCTTCACATTCCTGTAATTTCACTAGAATAGAAGACAGTTCTGACACTATTTTATCTAGATTTTGGGAACTAGATACAATTTCAGAGAGACATACATTCTCATCCGAGACTCGTATGGAATGGCCAAATGTCGATTTATATCGCTTGAGAAAAGATTTCAACGCGACCCTAATTTAAAAAATATGTACGTAGATTTTATGACTGAATACCAAAGATTAGGTCATATGATTGAAGATTCTTATTCTACAACAACCCGTAAAATAAACCTACTTATTTCTTACCCCATCATGGGGTCATGAGAGACACTAGTACAACAACAAAATTGCGTACAGTGTTTGATGCATCTTTTAAGACACCATCAGGTGTATCACTTAACGATATACAAATGGTAGGCCCTACAGTACAAGACGACTTGTTGTCTATTTTACTTCGTTTTAGACAGCATAGATTCGTAGTGTCAGCCGATATAGAGAAAATGTATCGTGCTATTAAAATAAATCCGAATCAGCGTGCATTACAAAGAATAATTTTTAGGAAAGACCCTTCAGAACCATTAAAAACTTACACTCTAAACACACTCACGTATGGCATGGCGTCTGCTCCGTATTTAGCGACCAAATGTTTACGCAGTCTAGCGAAAAATACAAGTCTAGGTTATGTCAAGTCATCTATACAGCGTGACTTTTTTGTAGATGATTATGTGAGTGGTTCAAGCACAGTTAGTGACACACTAAAGCTCTGCAGGGAGGTTCAATCGATTTAATCATCAGCCAATTTTAATTTAAGGAAATGGAAATCTAATAGCACTGAAATTTTGAAAGAACTAGGTACTACAAGTTCTGATGAAGAATATTACATTTTAGATTTGTCTGACAGTAATTCTTCGTCGAAAACCTTAGGCGTAAATTGGCAGTGTGATTTAGATATATTAACCTTTTCAATCAATATAAATTTTGATTCAAAATTTACCAAACGACACATTTTATCCACTATCAGCCAGGTGTTCGACCCACTTGGTCTAGCCACTCCATGTATTTTAGATGCTAAACTTATAATGCAAAAATTGTGGATGCAAAAGTGTGATTGGGATGAGGAAGTACCACAGGAAATTGCAAATCTATGGTCTTCATTTGTAAATACCTTGTCATCCTTAAATAACATACGCATTCTATCTATCTATCTATCTATCTATAACCTCACGCCAGATCCCTTGCGGGGTAGGCAGAGAGTACAGAGTTCCAACAGGTTCTTTCCTTACATACCTCTCTGGCTTCCTCGACTCTCATAGTTCGTCTCATACACGCTCGCCGGTTACGGAGACTCTTGACTTTTCCATCAGATAAGACTCGGTTTATTTGGTCGTGGTAAGATAGTCTAGGTCTTCCCCGGTACCTGCATCCTTCCACTTTCACATTGTATATCTGTTTTGTCATTCTTTCCTCTGGCATTCTTTCTATATGCCCGAACCAACGGAGCATGCCCTTTCTCATCTTTACACCGATACTATCTTTCATACCTACTCGCTGTCTTACTATGCTGTTGCTAATGCGGTCGGTCAGCTTCACTCCGCACATCTTCCGCAGAGCTCGCATTTCTACCGCATTTATCCTACTTTCATTCTCCTTCTTACATACCCAGCTCTCGCTACCATATAACAGCGTTGGGACAAGAACTCCGTTATGTATGGCCAGCTGCGCCTTATGGCTTAAGTGCCGGCTCCCGAGTAGCTTTCCCATCGCACCATTCACTCTGTTCCCTGCACTCACTCTTCTCTCTATGTCAGCGGTGTATTTCCCATCCTTACTGAAGGCGCATCCAAGATATACAAACTCATTCACTTGCTCCAGCACATCGTTACCAACCACAATCCTTACATTCGTTCTGGTTTCTTCCCTTTCAAAAACCATAATCTTGGTTTTCTTCACATTCAAGTGTAAGCCATTGATCATGCAGTCGTCTTTCATAACTGTGACTAGTGTTTGCAGATCAGTGGCTGTTGGCGCTATTAAAACCGCGTCATCTGCATAAAGTAGATGGTTTACCACTAAGTCACCCATTTGTACACCTTCATTCATCGCTTTCAGTCTTTGAAGACTTTTGTCCAGATATATTATAAACAGTCTAGCGGACAACACGCAACCCTGCTTGACGCCGATTTGGGGCTAGTTACGGTTCGTTTTTAAATCGACATGCCTGGCACGAACAGATTGACGCTAGCGTAACGCTACCTATCCGCTACGCTATCCATTCCAACACTTCTACCCGCGACCTGGTGAAGGTCGCGGGTAGAAGTTGGATGCGTACAGCACAAAGCCGGTTGTTGTGGCGGTCTTTAGGGGAGGCCTTTGCCCTGCAGTGGACGTCTTTCGGCTGAAGAAGAAGAAGATCCATTCCTATAAAAAAACGTGTTCACAAAGTTTTAAGGTTTACTAAAGATGAACGTGACTGCACATTTTCCCGCCAACGTTACGATACGATACCATCAGTCGTTTTGTGCTAAACCCTCTGGTCTCCCTAAATATTCGTTTGAGAACACACATCTTTTTTCGGGTTTTGTTGGTGCGTGAGCTGCGGACGAGGGGAAGAAGACGTGAGGGGCGCGGGACGAGGAACCGGCCGGTTGCGACGGCCACGCAGCCCCTCCACACAGGACCGGACCCCACTTCTATTGGACCACCGGCGAGAACGCACACGGCCACCGAAACCGTTTTTCCGTTAAAATATTATACATTTTTAAAACAGTATTAATGGTTTAATTATTTTCGTCACGATCAAATTGGTCCTTCGGCTCAAAAATTTAAGATCCAGCAAAAAAGTGGCTATAATTCAAGACCGTTGGAGTTCAGTTCCGGACTTCGGACCCACGCATCGAAATTGCAAATCACCGCCGCCTACAATTGGAACTACGAAGTCACTTCGGACGTTTATGGATAAGGATACTGGTATTCTGTGAGTTCGTTCCTCGTCCGTTCGAATTTCTTTATTTTCTCATTTTAATTATTTTTCACAATCTTTTTTTTCTTATATGCATTACTGAGTAAGCTTGCCTCAGGTATATATATATATATATATATATATATATATATATATATATATATATATATATCGTGCAGTGCAGTGCGCCCTCGGATTCGGACGTGCCACACTGCATATACGAATTATTGCAATTCGCGATTTGCGCGGCGATAGCCGCTGCACGTCATTTCCGCTATGAGTTCCGAAAAACTCATAGCCAACGAAGTGTTGGCGTTTTTACAGCACGCCATCGACACCATGGATGAAGTTAGCATCGAGCAGATATGCAAGACTAACTTCAAACAGGAAGAGATCTGCAATGCGAAGGTGCTGTTGTACGAATCGCTTGGTAAGAGCGATCAGATGCCGTCTCGCAGGAGGGACGAAAAGGGCGAGAGAAGTCTCCGAGACATAATCAGATTGTTGAAGGCGACCGATCCCGACGACGTGCCCGCTTTTGTGGCGAAGCAGCTGCATAGGCTACCCCCCGTCAGTCCAGCCTGGCCGAAGTGCAATTCAGGTTAGAGTCTTCGGAAACTACCATCCGCGAACTACGAGAAGAGGTGGCGTCATTGCGTGGCGCCAGCCCGGAAAGTAGGTCGCACGAGGCCTGTAATGTGAACGTTCGTCGCGGGGCGCAAAATGCATCCGTCGGCAGTTTCGAGTCGGCCGATGCCTCGCCAGCTGTTGCTACGGGCCCGCGCGATACACCGCGCCCCGCTGCCCGCAGCATACTGCACCCCGCCGTTCGCAGTACACCGCGTCCCGCCACCTCCACGGCCCCGCCGGTGACGTCAAACGTAAACACGGCTTCTCCTCGTCGTGATTACGCCGCCGCTGCCGCCCGCGCACCAGAGAGGACAACTGGGAAGGTACGTAAGGTGCCTCAGACTACCACAAAGGGTCAAGTTGATGAGGAAGGCTTCATCAAGGTGGAAAAGAAGAAGAAGAAGCCCCCTCGAAGAAACCGGTGTGGGTCTGCACCGGTCGACGATGGCACACTCCTGCGTTCAGCAGTACCGACGACGCTGCTGTACGTGTCACGGCTACACTACACCACCAAAGCCGATGACATTGTGGAGTATGCCCGCAAGAAGTCCTTGTATACTCTGAGGGTCGAGAAGTTGAATTCGCAACACAATGCGGCTTTTAATTCCTTTGTTGTGCGAGTTCCCACTGCCAAATTGGAGACCTTCATGAGCGAGGACTACTGGCCGAAGGGTGTCGTTTTTAGAAGATTTCGTGGGAGACTGAGAGATACCCCCGTACAGCGCAACATGTCGCCGGCAACACATGTTACTTAGTTTATAAGTTTTTATATATTATATGTATGTTAGTCTGTAAGGTATTTATTCTATGGGCCCGTAAGTTTAACAAAATATTTTTGTAAAAATTCAGTTGCCTGAATTAAATGACTTATTATTATTATTATTATATATATAAATATATATATATATATATATATATATATATATATATATATATATATATATATGTCGGGGCATAAAGATCAGCTGGCCGTGCAAAAACAGTGGCGTCAGCAGAGCCGACGCCACTATCATTATTATCAGGCTCACTCATTTGCAAATAACGAAACACCTTATAAAACACTTATAATTATTTTAATAGCACAACAGCAATATCCTAGTCACAGTTTTAATATATTGAAGATAATTATGATAACTCACACGGTGCTCCAAGGAACGGCCTTCCTCGAGCAAAGTCCTCACCATAATGTGTCTTCACAACCGACCCACAATATAAGTTTTCAAAATGGCGTTGTGAATTCAATACACTTTCAATATTGTAATACAATTCTTAATAAACTTAGTCTATAATTAATTATTTGCTTACATTAATTCTTTAGATAATTTAATAAGTTATTTCTAACACTAAAATATTTTGATTCAGCTTAAAACATTTAAACGCCTACAACACCAGCCGTTTTCGACTCTTTTAATTATTTTAATAATCAATTGTTGTGATTGTTTTAATGTCTATAAAGACACCTAGATACTAACTCATTATTGTTTAAAAACCACAACATGAATTTAGCATTGACTCATTATTTTTACAATCAATATTTAAACAATAGTGAGTCAACAGTCTGATAATAGGTTATAACTCCTTATTTTAACCGGATGCGATTTAAACCCACATTGAAAACATAATAATCACTTAATAATCACAATTAACAAAAACCAAACATAATAAATGACAAATAAGTCATTGGTACATTCAGCTTATTTACTATTTTGACGGTCTTTCGTCGACACGGCCATTCTGCGAGACGGGGTGCGTGCTCTGCACCAGTCGCGTTTCTGAAATAGGAATAGTATTTTTTCTGAGCTAGGTATCCGTCGACCGGTACACTAGCTAACAACTTGATTATGATGAAATTCAGATTTTAGAAAACAACCAAAATCTTGTAGCTTACGCTGAATGTGTGTTATAATTATTAGTAAATGATATACTCAGTACACCTCTGCCACCCCCTCTGGGGAATATAGGCGTGACGGTGTAAATTAAATGATAACTGATTCCAGTAACCAAGTTATCAGCTCATATTTTCGTATCATGATATTTTTTTATTTTTTTTTTTTTTTTTGACAGAGTAATTGTACATAGAAAGTGAGCGAAGTTGGCAGTGCTTGATATGTTCGAAACATATTCGCACAAATTGTTATTTATGTCAATGCAAATGCTCCACGCATACTTGCATGATTTAATTTCTCGTAGATAAGGATGATGCTGTGATGCTAAGCGGTCTTGTACGCCGTGGTTCACAGAGGCACTAAAGGATTAAGGAAGGACGATGCTGGGGCCTAGGCCTTATTCCTATGACCGTGGTCCCCAGTGGCTCTGAAAACTAATGTCACATATAAGCTCACGGGATATTGATGCTGCGGTGCTAAGCGCTAATTTATGTCAATGCAAATGCTCCACGCATACTTGCATGATTTAATTTCTCGTAGATAAGGATGATGCTGTGATGCTAAGCGGTCTTGTACGCCGTGGTTCACAGAGGCACTAAAGGATTAAGGAAGGACGATGCTGGGGCCTAGGCCTTATTCCTATGACCGTGGTCCCCAGTGGCTCTGAAAACTAATGTCACATATAAGCTCACGGGATATTGATGCTGCGGTGCTAAGCGGTCTTGTACGCCGTGGTCCGCAGGGGCTCTAAAGGATTAGGGAAGGGCGATGCTGGGGCCTAGGTCTTATTGTTATGACCGTGGTCCCCAGTGGCTCTGAAAAGGTGACAATGGTAAGGAAGGCTAGGATTAGAGATAGTTTGTTCAGTTCTAAAATTTATTGTTTATATTGATTGCCTTTGATCATTTTGTCAGCTCAAACAAAAAGTAAGTTTGATTTTTGTTTGTTCAGAGACTTAATATCTCAAATGCAAGTAGGACTAGCCTTTTGGTTAGGCATCAGGTAAGCAGACGGCTCGGGAAGTTGAAGGCTGCTGCTGGCTGTCATCAGCCAAGCCAGTGGATACTTCATCGGTCGGCTGGGGTGCCCCTTGTTGCTGAGAGTTGTCTTCAGTATTCGTCGACACGGCTTCCTGCTCCCCCGGCTGTGGTGCTCGGCGCAGTTGATCGTGGGCAACCTTACGTGGACGCCCTCTGCCAGTCACACGCTTGACCATATAACGATCATTGTCCAGAACTCTTAGTAGTTCCGGCGGTACACATTGTTGGCGGCGAGTCAAGAGTGTGAGTGGCGCCACTCCAGTAACTCTATGTGGGGTGCAGTTAAAAGCGAGCTGTAAAGTTCCAAGCGCTGTCTGCCAGTTTTCAGTTTCAAAATTCCTAATCATGGTTAGTGCATTTTTCAGTGTACTCATAGTGCGTTCGACTTGTCCGTTTGCTCGGCTTACTCCTGGTGCAATAGAGTGTACGTTGATTCCAAAACGAGCACAATACACCTTGAAATCACCGAGAAACTCTCGTCCACCATCAACTACAACCTGAACGGGGGCACCGAACAAGTGTACAATGCGCTTTAGTGCTGCAAGACTACTGCTTTGACTTTTGTCATTTGAGTACTCAAGCAACACATATTTGGTGAACGCATCAATAGCCACTATCACGTACTCGTCTTGACCCTCAGCATTTCGCGTACCAAGCTTGCTAGTAATATCCATGTGCACCACTTGGAATGCTGCTGTGGGCTTTTGAATCAGGTGAGGCTGCGCTTGTATAGCACCCGATGGACCTTTTGAACTTCTACATACAACGCAGTTGTCTACGAAACTTCTCACGATCGTATTCATTTTGTCAAACCAGTATGACTCTTTTAGTTTTTGTAAGGTTTTCTCCCATCCTGGATGTTGTAATGCGGTATGGAAGGAATTTATCAAGCTCCACTGGAATGACTTAGGAACTACAGATACTGGCTCTCTGTGTCAGTGGTACGCTGGCTCATATATGCGACCGGATGCTGGCGGCCACCGATGATCTGGACTAGTACTGCTCCGTAGCCAATGCTGCTGGCGTCGGTGAAGAGCTCGATTGGTGCATTCTCCTGAAATATTGTAAGGGTAGGCGCAGTAGACAAGTGCTGTATGATATGATTTCGAGCCTCATCATGCCTTTCGTTCCATTCCCACTTTGCATCGTTTTTTCGTTAATTCGTAAAGAGGAACCATCACACGCGAGAAATTTGGAATAAATCGTCTAAAATAGCCGGCGAGACCATTAAATTGCCTAACCTGCTTGACCGTTTTCGGAACAAGTGCCTTCGTCAAAGCCTCTACTTTTCTTGGACTAGGGCTGACATGTCCGTCTGATATTATATTGCCCAAGTACTCAATAGAACGTTTGAAGAAGGAACATTTGTCCACATTAATGGAAAACCCGGCGGTTTGCAGGGCGTTTAGTATTCTCTCGATGTGAGATAGTCCCTCAGTAAACCCCTTACATTTTGAAAGTACATCATCAACATAGACCTGGCAAACCTGGTCTACTGAGTTCAGAAGGTGTGACAAAGCCCTGTTTATACAACGCTGATATACCGAGACCGCATTACTAAGTCCGAATGGCATAGTCAAATATTCAAATAAACCATCCGGCGTGACGAACGCAGTTTTCTCAATGGAACCCTCCGATATAGGGATTTGATGAAACCCTGCAGCCATATCGACTGAACTAAAGAAAAAGCCGCCCGCCAGTTGGTCTATTTGATCGGAAATTATTGGTAACGGGTAATGATCCCTCAAGGTGTTTCTGTTAAGTTCACGGTAATCCACGCACATACGATCCCTCCCATTTTTCTTTTTAACTAATAATATTGGGCTGGAAAACGACGATTTACTTTCTCTTATAATATTATGCTCAAGTAACTCTTTCACAATACCACGAACGTTTTCTCGCCCAATCGGGCTCAGTCGGTATGGTCTGCGTTCGACACACTTGCCATCATCCTTTAAGCGTATCTCAAGCTCACCCGTATTAACACGTGAGCGAGGATACCCATGGATGAACAAATGTTCAAATTTGTTTACCAATACTTTTAATTCATTAATTTGATCACTATTAGTTAAGTCACAGTCTAGTTCATCAAATTTCTCACTTTGAAATCGCATGTGGTAAACCACCGGTTGATGGACTAATGTAGCACCCTGAGCGTTCACTATCACACTCAAATTTGTGTTTTCGACAAGGTTCATACCTATCAAAACATCAGAACATATTTCATAGTCCGGGACCACGTGAAACTGAAGTTCTATTCGTAAGCTGTTAATGAGACAAACCGTTGTTAATGTCGATAGCGAGACTACCGTAAATTGCCCTAGGCCTTTTAAATATCTAACCACATCCGGTCCATTTTACCGGGCAGTTTCGCTGCTAGGGATTCGCGTATTACTGAACATTCAGCTCCGCTATCAAAAATCGCGAGTATTTTTATGTTCCCTACGATCACTGGCATTGAATTTAACTTAGGCGTACCTACATAATTAATGTTAGAGACTACTGCTCGTTCTCGTTTGTAACAAGTTTCAAAAGTATGACCCACCCTTGAACAGAAAGTGCAGGTTGGCTTATTGGCGTTATGAGACACTGGTTTACTGTCGTCTTGACGAGGCTGAGACTTTTCAGTCCTGTCACGGTAACGACAGTCGCGTGCATCATGAACCGGTTTCTTACAGATTTGGCAAAACAACGACGCTTTATCAAACCGCGATCGCTTGCTGTGACCCTGTTGCACACCCGTTGCACCAGAATGAGGTCGCTTAATACTTCTTATGGAGGACGCAACCGATAGCAATTCGGGCACCGATGTAGCCCTTGCATTAAGTAATTCTATTCTCAACCGTTCGTCCCCAACACAACCAATCACAGCCTCAACGGCGTCGTGATCAGACAATTTATCCTTAGTGACACGTCGCCATAGTACCCAAGCCTGCGATAAGAATTGCGCAATGTCCTTGGTATTGTCATATGAATGCTCTCTAAAACGAAAAATGTCACGAGAATATCTATTCTCGGGTTCAAATGTAGTTATCAAAGCATCACGCAACTCCGACCACGTGGCGGTTGATACAAGCCAACTGTCAACAAACAACCTTGCGCGACCCTTGAGCAAACTACCCGCTTTCATTCGGACTTCGTAGTCGCGAAGGTTATAAGTTTCCATTGCAGTGGTCACGAGTTGACACCACTCCCTAACCCCAACATTTGAGTCTGGATCGTATGACGGCAAAAAAAATATCATTAATTTTGATCTTAGAGTCTGATTGTACCGCCATCCGATCAGACACGTGTTTCATCATTTGCAACATCTGTGTGAAAAACTCTACTGGCACGGTGCCAACAGAAGCAATATTTTCATTATCAGTGCCAGGTGGACGAGCAGAAGTGGGACGTGATCCCACTTCTGATGTCGGGGCATAAAGATCAGCTGGCCGTGCAAAAACAGTGGCGTCAGCAGAGCCGACGCCACTATCATTATTATCAGGCTCACTCATTTGCAAATAACGAAACACCTTATAAAACACTTATAATTATTTTAATAGCACAACAGCAATATCCTAGTCACAGTTTTAATATATTGAAGATAATTATGATAACTCACACGGTGCTCCAAGGAACGGCCTTCCTCGAGCAAAGTCCTCACCATAATGTGTCTTCACAACCGACCCACAATATAAGTTTTCAAAATGGCGTTGTGAATTCAATACACTTTCAATATTGTAATACAATTCTTAATAAACTTAGTCTATAATTAATTATTTGCTTACATTAATTCTTTAGATAATTTAATAAGTTATTTCTAACACTAAAATATTTTGATTCAGCTTAAAACATTTAAACGCCTACAACACCAGCCGTTTTCGACTCTTTTAATTATTTTAATAATCAATTGTTGTGATTGTTTTAATGTCTATAAAGACACCTAGATACTAACTCATTATTGTTTAAAAACCACAACATGAATTTAGCATTGACTCATTATTTTTACAATCAATATTTAAACAATAGTGAGTCAACAGTCTGATAATAGGTTATAACTCCTTATTTTAACCGGATGCGATTTAAACCCACATTGAAAACATAATAATCACTTAATAATCACAATTAACAAAAACCAAACATAATAAATGACAAATAAGTCATTGGTACATTCAGCTTATTTACTATTTTGACGGTCTTTCGTCGACATATATATATATATATATATATATATATATATATATATATATATATATATATATATATATATATTTATATATAGATATTGCACAATTATTCCAATTAAACCATCAATAATTGTAATAAACTAACGACCTTGTAAGGTGACTGCACCTATGCACGGCAACAGCTGTTCGCTTATCGTCGCATTCCATTCCCTTTGTTAACGACTTCTTTGTTCGGTTCATTGTCATTATTTTATTGAATAGTTTCTTTGTTAACAATGTCTGATTTAATTAAAAAACGTGGCTCAATGAAAGCTAAACTTACCAATTTTAGCAACTATTTGGATGTGCTTAAAAGTTGTGATAGCCTTTCTGACTTGCAACGTATTGAATTGGATGGTCGTTTCGATAAATTCAAAGCTTTGTACTCGGATTTTGATAATTTACAGACCGCGATTGAAGTGTCAATGGACAAACCCGAAGAGGCGTACGAGGTTAGAGTCCAATTTGAGCAGCAGTACTTTTCCCTTGAGGCCGTGGCGCGGAGCTTGCTGTCCCTTCCGGAGATCAAGCGCTGCGGTTCCGAAGGGTCGGTAAAGGGCTCCGAAACAAACTTGCCAGGTGAAAATAATAACAATTTTATCCGTTTACCAAAAATCGATTTACCCAACTTTGATGGCAGTTATCAGTACTGGCTTGAGTTTAGGGACACTTTTGCTTCTCTTATTCACGACAATCATTGTATCGATAACATAAATAAGTTCCATTATTTGCGTGCCGCTTTAAAGGGTTCTGCATCAGAAATAATTAAGAATATTAATTTCAAAAGTGATAATTATGAGATGGCTTGGGACCTATTGTGTGAACGCTACAACAACAGTCGTCTACTGGTAAACAACCATGTGCAAGCTTTATTCAATGCGGAGCACGTTACTTCCGAATCTAGCGCATCCTTGCGACGTCTTATAGATGGAACGAATAAAAATATACGCGCACTCAAAATATTGAAAGAGCCAACACAGCATTGGGATACTCTTATCATTTACATGATGGCTACGAAATTAGATGCAATAACCAACAGACAATGGGAAGAGTATCGCAATACTTTATCTAATCCACCAACGCTTTCTCAATTTTCCACATTTATTAACAATAAGGCTGATTTATTGGAAACTTTGGAAGATAGCAAAAAAAATACAAAACAGATAAAATCCAAAAGCTTTGTAATGACATCACAGAATTCTACATCATTTAATTTAAATCGCTTTAAATGTCCACTATGTTCTGGTGATCACCTTCTTTATAGCTGCGACGCTTTTAGGTCTCTTAGTATCGAATCACGCATTGAAAAGGCCAAAGATCTCAAGGTTTGTTTAAATTGCTTGCGTTTAGGACATGCAGAAAAAAGATGCAGGTTATCACATTGCAGATACTGTACAGAGATGCACAACACCCTGTTACACCTTGAGAGTAACACACTACCTACTCTAGCCCCAATGCATAGAACTGTAGATAGCGTAGCCCTTTCAGCTAATGCCAATAGACCGTCGCTACGGAATGCTACTCCTTCGCTTATTTTGCTTTCCACAGCACTTGTAACCGTGATCGGTGCCAAAGGTGAGAGGTGTCAAGCCCGAGTTCTACTGGATAACGGTAGTACGGCCAATTTTATTACCGAGAATCTATGCAATAGGCTCCGTTTGCCTCGGGGCGGAACTACCTCTACGGTTACAGGTATCAATAACCAAACTAGTTTAAGCGTACAATCTTGTAATCTCACAATTCATTCGATCAATAACGAATGTTCAGTCAACATTGACTGTTTAATACTACCCGAAATTACCAAACGATTACCTTCACATAAAATTAATATACTAGATATTCCCATTCCGGTCGGGTTGCAATTGGCTGATCCAACGTTTAATGTTCCATCCACGGTTGATATTTTGGTAGGTGCAGAAGTATTTTGGAACATCATATTGTCGAATCATATCAATCTTGGTAAATATTTGCCGAAACTGTGTGAAAGTAAGTTTGGATGGTTAGTATCAGGTTCGCTAGCTATTCATACACATACACCTGCTTCACATTCCTGTAATTTCACTAGAATAGAAGACAGTTCTGACACTATTTTATCTAGATTTTGGGAACTAGATACAATTTCAGAGAGACATACATTCTCATCCGAGACTCGTATGGAATGGCCAAATGTCGATTTATATCGCTTGAGAAAAGATTTCAACGCGACCCTAATTTAAAAAATATGTACGTAGATTTTATGACTGAATACCAAAGATTAGGTCATATGATTGAAGATTCTTATTCTACAACAACCCGTAAAATAAACCTACTTATTTCTTACCCCATCATGGGGTCATGAGAGACACTAGTACAACAACAAAATTGCGTACAGTGTTTGATGCATCTGTGTTCTGATGAAGAATATTACATTTTAGATTTGTCTGACAGTAATTCTTCGTCGAAAACCTTAGGCGTAAATTGGCAGTGTGATTTAGATATATTAACCTTTTCAATCAATATAAATTTTGATTCAAAATTTACCAAACGACACATTTTATCCACTATCAGCCAGGTGTTCGACCCACTTGGTCTAGCCACTCCATGTATTTTAGATGCTAAACTTATAATGCAAAAATTGTGGATGCAAAAGTGTGATTGGGATGAGGAAGTACCACAGGAAATTGCAAATCTATGGTCTTCATTTGTAAATACCTTGTCATCCTTAAATAACATACGCATTCCACGGTGGATAATGGGTAGCGACTCGATTGTTCATGAAATACACGTATTCACTGATGCCTCTGAAAGGGCTTATGGTGCGTGTGTTTATATACGATCAGTGAACACAGTGGGGCTAGTTACGGTTCGTTTGTTGACAGCCAAAAGTCGCACAGCACCGATTAAACCCACAACAACACCACGTCTCGAACTCTGCGGATCTCTATTAGGTTCAAGACTAAGTACGAAAGTAAAGGAATCATTGACATTACCCATAAGTCATTATTACTTTTGGTGTGATTCCATGGTAGTGCTTGGTTGGCTAATGACACCAGCACAACAATTGAAGGCTTTCGTAAGAAATCGAGAAAATGAGATTCAAGAAAGTACGTCAGGTGATACCTGGAACTACGTTCCGTCACGAGAAAACCCGGCGGATCTTGTTTCTCGAGGGCTGAAGGCTGACCTCATCAGCGAGACAACACTTTGGTGGTCAGGCCCTGCCTTTTTATCAAAAAACCAAAGCGATTGGCCAAAAAAACCTAATATTTGTGCAAAACAGGATCTACCTGAAATAATATGTAATTTTTCTAATGGTACTAATAACAACGATAAAATCACAATACACCAGAACATAATACATGAATTAATTCATAAATATTCACAATTTCATTATTTACAACGGATAGTAGCATATATTTACAGGTATATTTACAATTTAAAAAACACAAATTCTAAACTACAGGGTCCTCTATCTAATACTGAGCTGCAAAGAGCACTAACATGTATAGTGCGTGCAGCTCAATGGGAAATGTTTTCAGATGAGTACTGCATACTAAAATCCGGAAAATCATTATCTAGAAAAAATAGATTAATTACGTTAACTCCCTTTTTAGACCGTGATGACATTATTCGCGTAGGTGGTAGACTTGACAATTCTCCTTACGAGTATGATGTCAAACACCCAATTATACTTTGCAGTAAACATCATTTCACTAAAATTCTATTTCAAATGCAACATAAAAACTACTACATGCGGGTCCACAGCTTCTTTTGGCAACTGTTCGCCAAAATTACTGGCCCTTGCAGGGTAAAAATCTTGCAAAAGAAACTGTAAAGGGTTGTCTTAAATGTTTTAGATTTAAAGCTTCCAATCAAAATCAAAATCAAAAAATCAAAATCAAAAGTTTTTTATTCATGTAGACCAAAAGGCACTTATGAATAGTCAAAAAGAGAAAATTATTATTACTTAAGACTCTACCACCCGTTCGGAAAGTCATTCCTGTGGAGAAGAAGGGCAAGAAACTCCACGGTTACTCTTTTTTAAAAAATGAGGTTTACAATTCTTTTTGTATACATTGCATTTATGGAGTATGGGAGAACAATGCAGAACGAGCTAAATAGATGTGCTTAAGTATAGATTAATCATAAGTGTACTTAGATTCATGATATTGGTCAGTGTCTACATAGTCCTCTCATTTACAAAATAGAGATGTTGTAGAGGTATATAATAAAAAGCATAATAATAATAGTAAGAGAAAGCGTTACTATAAAATATGTAAAGAGCGCGTACAAAACAACTGGTCATAGCTCCAGTGTAATGCCGAACGAGACAAAATTCAACAGCATTATGGTACACGTTCAGTCAGACAAAGGGCAGGGGACGGACCAGTCCCCACCAGCAGCACCCGTTCACGAGTATGACCTGAGAAGCAGCCATCACTCTCCTCAACCATTTTAGAGGGAAAAGAATGACCCGCTCCACAGAGCCGCCACTAGCAAAGACATTTTAGTGAGCATGACCAATCCACGACCCTGTCAACATCGTTCGAGAGTAATATTTAAAATCAATGAACGCTCGCTAGGCAGGACACGCTGCACTTAACATTAAATTCTTCTAGATTTCAGTTAATTTGTGTAAAGGCATTTTTATCATTTAAAAAATCATTTAGTGTATAATATCCTTTACTCATTAGTGAAGATTTAATATACTTTTTAAATCTGTCAAGTGGCAACTCTAACATGGGCTTTGGTATCTTATTGAAGCAGCGAATACCGACTCCTACGAAGGAAGTAAATACTTTTTTAAGCCTAACAATTGGTAATACCAGTTTATGTTTATTTCTAGTATTTAATTTATGAACGTCACTCACTTTATTAAATAAATGGATATTCCTACGTATGTACACTATGTTGTCGTATATATACTGTGAAGCGACCGTGAGAATGTTGATCTCTTTAAAAAGTTCTCTGAGGGAAGCCCTAGGTCCAAGATCATAAATGGCACGGATAGCTCTTTTTTGCAGTATGAATACATTTTCCACGTCAGCAGCGTTACCCCACAGTAGGATACCATAAGACATAATGCTATGGAAGTAACTAAAATAAACTAGACGTGCTGTATCCACATCCGTAAGTTGCCGTACTTTCCACACTGCATAAGCAGCGGAGCTAAGTTTACCCGCAAGCGATGAGATATGGGCCCCCCATTGGAGTTTGGAGTCTAGGGTAATGCCTAGAAAGACAGTGGAGTTCACGAGGTCCAGCTTTGTGCCATTAATAAGAATATTCGTAGCATTAACTTTTACATTGGGCATAGTAAATTTAATACACTTTGTCTTGAGTGAATTAAGCAATAGATTGTTTATTTCGAACCAATTTGATATCCGTGAAAGAGCACCATTCACATCGTCAAAATTAAGCTTAGCTCTGTCAACTTTGAAGATCAATGAGGTATCATCTGCGAATAGTACAATGTCACAGACATCACGGACAAAGTTCGGCAGGTCATTAATATATACTAAAAAGAGAAAGGGTCCTAAGATGGAGCCCTGTGGAACACCAATTGAAATATTAACTTCCTGAGACTTGACCCCGTTAATCTCAACACATTGAGACCTTTCACCTAAGTATGAAGCTAATAAATTAAGGGCAGTGTTTTTAATACCGTAATGCTTTAGCTTTTTAATAAGGGTTGCATGCTCAACACAGTCGAATGCCTTAGAGAGATCACAGAATACACCAATTGCATTCTGCGATGCCTCCCAGGCACCGTAAATTTGCTGAAGCAGACCTACTCCCGCGTCTGTGGTTGAACGTCCCTTAGTAAAACCATATTGATCACCGTGTAACAGCTTATTCTCATTAAAGTGGTTAAGCAATTGATTGAGTAGGATCTTTTCATAAATTTTACTCAAGGCCGGCAAGATGGAAATCGGTCTAAAATTGGAAGGCTCGCTTTTTATCCCTGATTTAAAAATCGGTACAACTTTACTAAGTTTCATTAAGTCGGGGAACCTACCCTTCTCTACACATTTATTAAATATCGTCGCCAGCGCAGGTGCTATAGCCATTACTATGCTATCTAGTATTTTTAATGATATACCCCAGAAGTCGACAGCGTTTTTAATGTTTAACGACTTAAAGGTTAAGATTATGTCTGTCGGGGTCACATATTTAAATTCAAACAAGACATTGCATTCTTTTACACTGCTTTTTAATATTAGTTCAGCTTTTCGGGAAGAGGAGTTCAAAGAGCCAGTAGTATGAACTGGAATTTCACTAAAAAATTTATTAAAAGCCTGCGCAATATCGAAATCATCTGTTAAGATGTTATCATTAATTACAAGTTCAATAAGATCATCGCGTGGTTGAGTTCTCCCAGATACACTGTTAATTATACCCCATGTGGTTTTGATCTTATTTGATGACCTTTTGATCATATTGCTATAATATAAAGACTTTGCTGCAGTACACACCTTCCTAAAAGTCTTCGAGTAGTTTTTAACATATTCCAAGAAAGCTGGGTTTTGATTATATGTTTTCGTATCATACAGTTCATACATCTTAGCTCTACTTTTATGAATTCCTACAGTAGCCCAATCACTAAACTTTGCTTTCTTGGCCGTTGAAAATGATTTTATTTTAAATATATTATCGAAAATGTGCAGCCAATTATGGGACAATTACCACTGTCCAGAAGTTGTCTTGAATTTCCTTTAATGAATGTTTCTGTCGACTATGCTGGGCCTGTATTGATAGCTGACCGGAAAGGACGAGGTGCCAGACTCTTAAAATCATACCTGTGCATATTTGTTTGTCAGGCTGTTAAGGCCGTTTATTTGGAGCTCGTTACGGACCTCTCCAAACAGGGTTTTAAGGCTGCATTAAATCGTTTTGTTGCACGTCGTGGTAAACCGCGCTCGATATTGTCCGACAACGGCACCAATTTTGTGGGCACTTGTAACGAATTGTATACATTTTTACAGAAATCTAAGGTTGCATTTGATATAGCCCAGGAAGGTATCCAATTTACCTTTACACCAGCTTATACACCACACTTTAACGGCCTCGCTGAGGCTGCCGTCCGATCTACAAAACACCATCTCAAAAGGTTGCTTCAGCTTACTCATCTTACATACGAGGAAATGGCGACATGCCTAACTCAAATAGAGGCCATATTAAATTCTCGTCCACTAACACCTATCTCTACTAATCCTCTCGACTTCACAGCCCTTACTCCTTCTCATTCCTTATTGGACGCTCACTAATGTCTGTTTCGAATCTACAGATGAATGACGTACACATTAATCGATTGGAGCGGTACCAACGAGTACAACTAATAAAACAACATTTCTGGAAAAGATTTTGTCTGGAATATGTTTCTTTGCTTCAACAGAAAGGTAGATGGCAATTCTCTTCAGGCAACATCGCGTTGGGGTCACTGGTTCTTATAAAGGACAAGGGCCTCCCTCCACTTTGCTGGTCGCTGGGACGCGTGACACAAGTATATCCAGGCAGCGACGGCGTCACGAGAGTAGCAGAGTTGAAAACCAAAACCGGCACTGTTCGTCGTGCCTTTAATAATATTTGCCCTTTGCCACTTCTTTGAAGTTTCCTTCAACCCGGGGAGCTTGTTGGTGCGTGAGCTGCGGACGAGGGGAAGAAGACGTGAGGGGCGCGGGACGAGGAACCGGCCGGTTGCGACGGCCACGCAGCCCCTCCACACAGGACCGGACCCCACTTCTATTGGACCACCGGCGAGAACGCACACGGCCACCGAAACCGTTATTCCGTTAAAATATTATACATTTTTAAAACAGTATTAATGGTTTAATTATTTTCGTCACGATCAGGTTTACTTACGATATAACAGTTGTTTCGAAAACGAACGAATTATTCTTAACGCGGGAGTTGACTTTTTTAGAATAAAATAACAAAAAACTTAATTATAAGTAATCGTGTAATCTTGATTACTGATTACTGTAATCAAAATTACATGATTACATGTAATCTTGATTAAATGTAATCAAGATTAAAAGTAATCAAAATTGAACTAATCATGATTACTTTCAATCAGATTATTAATCTGATTACAAAAGTAGTTGATTACGCCCAACTCTGGTGGGTGGACTTCCATACATTGAAAATGTCCAAATTTTCTTGAACTATGATATGTATGGAGATTGTACTAAATGGGAGGCCACATTTTATACTGGTGTCCGCAGCATTCTATAGCCAATATTACAAACTCAATAAATTAGTAATAAAATGTTGGTACGTCTGGCAGAATGACATTTGAAGCTAGAATGAATTAGGGATGGCGATTCTTTCCGAGAAAGATCGATTTTTAAAAAATCCAAAAAGACAATGTAAATATAAATACAATTTATGATAAACAAGATACCGTAATAAACGATCTCTTATCAGTAAAATCAGGGATTTTTTTTATTTTAGGGAATTCCATAATTACAATTATTTTTATTAACATATAAAAGTATCAGGTATAAAAGAAGACATATATTTTCTAAATATCTTTGTTAGATTAAAAAGTTTAGAAAATAAATAGTATAGATTATAGTTCCAATGCTTAATATTTAAGCTTTTTAAAAATAATAGTCTGTCAACTTGACAGACTATTGTTTTTACCAAAACAGAAAAAATCGTAAGTCGATTTTTTAGGGTGAAATATCGATTCACTGAATAGATTCAGTGCTACATATCGATTTTAAAAAATCGTTTTTTTTTGGCGCGAGAAACCGATTCTTTGATTAATCGATCTCAGATCGCCATCTAGAATGAATCAAGTCAATAAAGAAAGAGAATCAATGAAATTTTCAAAGTTATACCGGCCATTTTCGGATGTGTTTGTGTATGTGGAGTGACGTCACGGCAGTCAGGTTGACTTAAAGCTCTGTGTCTAGTTAGTTATGTATACTAGACCAGTACACAGCTCAGTGCAAGTACTTTAAAAGATGATGCAATATAAACAGACTATTGCTCATAGAATATAATTCCAAGTACTGTTTTGCTTAATCAGCTTAACTTGCCTCAGCTGCGTATTTATCATGTAAACAGATATCAGGTTACTTGTTTAGTCTCAGTCCAATTCTCATAACTGTTTTGCTAAATAAGCAGATATCAATTAATAAGACGTATAACGCGTGGGTTCATTCTAGAAAGAGTTGTTTACTTGACGATGCCTATAAAAGCCATCGCCAAGCAAAGTACATTTAATATCGATTCAGCTCTCTTACCGTTCGCACTAACGTTAAGTGATATTAATTGACTGCATTAATATTTTGAGTATCTATTATTAATTTGTATTGTGAAATAAATATATTTTTATAAAGTCACGCCGGCCTTTATATTTGACTGGCGCAGCCGAACGGTAGGATTTCAGTCGCGATAAGTGTTGCAGTAGTCATACCAGACAAGCTCAACGCCGTGCAGGAGTACAAGCATCGATTCCGGACCACAATCGCCTGGCTGAATCCTAGAAAAAGACCTACCCTACCTTCGAACAAAGAAATTTTGTCAAGAAGTGCCTGCAGATACTCAAAGAGCGGATATTCGGCATGAAAAATTGCAGCATTGTGTGAGTTCTGACCTTTCCCACATGTTCCTATTTTTCTGTCTATTCTGAATTTAATTGGACAAGCATCGCTAATTTCATTCAGACCCCGAGCCTGTAATTCCGGTCAAAAATCGCGGGAATTATTTGGATAAAAGGATATCGCATTATTAGACAAGCATCGCTAATTTGTGATTAGAATTTAGGATCTCACGGAATTTAGACACACATCGCTAAGCCGTAGATCACCACTTAGGGCCGTAAGAATCAGACAAGCATCGCTGAACTTACGTAAAACATTGTCGTATTTTATTGAAAAAGAAAATTACTTCCAGTGGGTTGATCACAAGGTCCACTTGAGAATGTAAAATATTGAAAAGAAAATAAATCTTATATTAAAAGAAAATAAATCTTAATGAAAAGAAATATTATAAAAAAATAATAAACGTTGTTCTGCCTATAAAGGCTAAGTTGAATAATAATTGATAAGAGTTATCTTTTCGGACAAAAATCGCCGAATCTATAAACTTTTTCTTTTATTATATAAAATTAATTTTTTATTGTAAACTTTTTATGTGTTATTTTTAAATTTTATTTTTTTTTGTGTGTGTTATTTTAAATTGTATTTTTTTTATTTTGTGTGTGTAATATGTATCTTATTGTGTTTTTCAAATTGTAAAATTGAATAATAAGTGTTCAAGATATTGAAAATGAATCAAATTCAAATTATTCCGAAAGAAATTCTCGATATAATTCCGCGTTACGACGGTAACGATCAATTACTAAATCTTTACATCCAAAGGTGTGAATATGTAGTTAGAAGCTTTTCAAGGGAAAATAATGCCGCGCAACAATTGTATATTTACCATAGTGTTACAAGTAAATTAACCGATAAAGCCGCGATACTAATAAGCAAATGGATTAATATCAATTCTTGGGATAGCCTAAAGGAACTCCTTATAGAACATTTCGGAGATCCTAGAACAGAAGACTTATACGAGGATTACGTAGATGACACTGACCTTGAGACTGAATACTTATATGATTATGAGCCAGTAGCAATTAACGAAGTCATAGACGAAAGCCTCGACATTATTAATAATAACGATTTTTCAAAATTAAGTGAACAAAAAGATGCCCCTATAATTGATATTGAAGAACCCCCCAAGATAGTAAATATAAATTTTACCGATCCTTCAAAATTAAACGAATTAATACCTGTCGAACAGGATAGTAATATAACTATTAGGATAAAAACACTACTTGATTCACTTTATAAAATAAAAGACAGTTTATTAGCGAACAACTCACCAGATAGACATACCCCAACTTCAATAAATATTCCATCTTCCGACGAAGATGAAATACTTATTATTTCAGTAAAAGCTACATTACATACGAATACCCCAAAATTAATCAGATCATTTCTTCAATATATGTATTTTTATTTAATTAAAAGGTTCAGGCATAATAAAATTAGAGTCCGAATGAAATCGATAAAATAAGACAGATTCAAAAAAATAAAATAAATTAAAACTTTGGTTATACAAACCTGACAACCTGAGTGCTTAAGATATGAAGCCGATAAACTCGATTATAAAATTTCTAAATTTTCTAAATATTATCAGTCAACAACTTAAATTAATAAAAACATTTTTTTTTAAATAAATCAAATATTAAATTCAAAGTTAAATATTTTTTTTAGATTTTGACAGTAAATTACACGTTTTAACCGTGTATTGTGAAATTATTAAAGTTGCGAACGTTATTAGAAACACTGCATCAATAAAACTCGTAAAATCCCATTAAAAAGACGTAAACGTCCTCCGCAGCTTCACGCTCCTGATCCTCGTACAGGCAGCCCAAAACCTGGCCCTTCAACTTCAGAAAATTGAAGATAATCCTGGAATCTTCCCAGTTAAGGAAGGACAAGCATTCATTAGCACTTATAATTGGAATATAATTAAAATATTAGATTTAAAATTTGTTAGTAACAGTATTGAATATAACGTTAACAAGTATTATGAAGTTAACGATTATTTAAAAGAAAAATTAAATGAATATTTCTTAGACGGAAATATCATATAAACTGAGTATATTATGAGTTTAACATTAGAGCGCTATAATCAATTAGTCCCAACAATTAGAATTAAAAGAGGTATTTTAAATCCCTTAGGTTCAATAGTTAAAGCCATTACAGGCAATTTAGATAACGAAGATGCAATTAGATACGATTCCATAATAAGTCATATTCAATCTAAACAAAATGCTATTGATAACAAAATATCATTAGTTTCCGAAACAATTGGAGTATTAGTAAATCTGACAAACTCTACGAGAAATAATTTTATTGAAATAGACAAAACAATTAACGAAATAGAATCCATTCTGAATAAAACTCAATTCCAACATAATAAAGAAATTGTCTTGAATACTTTCGATTTAATTATCCATTATTTTCAAATTTTGTTAACTAGGTTAGATGAGGTTGAAACAGCTATTGCTTTTAGTAGATTAAATATTTTACATCAATCCATTTTAGACATAGATGAATTGTTATCAACTCTTAAAGATATAGAGAAAATAGATAAATTAATGTATCCAGTAAATTCTGATAATTTAATAAAAATTGAACATTATATAGACATAAGAGCATATATTAAGGACAAACGAATAACGTTTATTATGTCAATACCAATTGTCCAATTAGATTTCTATAACTATTACAACCTTCATCCTTTTCCCATGTATAATCCTCATTTAAACCCAACATTCCTATTAACGCCTCAATATTCCCAAATCCTGGTCAGAGGGTCAGATATACTTCCACTATCACAATCATGCAAAGAAATAGACGAAGGAGAATTCCTGTGTTATGAAGATAATTTATCTGTCACTAATGAAGACTTATGCATTACAGATTTGATGAAATTTTCTTCACAAATTACATCATGTTCTCCACTTACAGTGAAATCCTCAAAAGTCAAGGTCAAATCTATTCGGCCTGACACATGGTTACTATATTCAGGAAAACAGACATTTCTCACGGAGCACTGTGAAAATGATTTCAACCAGTTCAACATTTTTGGCACCTATATATTAACCTTAGATAATGAATGTGAAGCTAAATTAGAGAACATCACATTAAGGAAACGTCTTATACAATTAACTAATCAAGTCTTCCATCAAGTTGCAGTTATAAATTTACCAAGCATCACAGCAGCAGAGAAAGTCTACAAGCAGCCAATCAGCCTAGACGAAGTCAACTTAGAAAATCTTCAGTTCCTGTCACACGTGTTAAGCAGTAAAAGTGAAAAACTCCGTGAAAACCACGTATATTCAGTGAATGTGCATAGCATAAGTTTAGGTTCTATAATCATTTATGTAATATTAATAATTGTGCTTTTGATTGTTTTATATATTTATAAGTCTAAAATATTGTCCTTATGTAAACATAAGCAAAATCAACATTCTCAAAAATCGAACGCTGATTTTGAACTTATGGAGGGAGGAGTTATGTATACTAGACCAGTACACAGCTCAGTGCAAGTACTTTAAAAGATGATGCAATATAAACAGACTATTGCTCATAGAATATAATTCCAAGTACTGTTTTGCTTAATCAGCTTAACTTGCCTCAGCTGCGTATTTATCATGTAAACAGATATCAGGTTACTTGTTTAGTCTCAGTCCAATTCTCATAACTGTTTTGCTAAATAAGCAGATATCAATTAATAAGACGTATAACGCGTGGGTTCATTCTAGAAAGAGTTGTTTACTTGACGATGCCTATAAAAGCCATCGCCAAGCAAAGTACATTTAATATCGATTCAGCTCTCTTACCGTTTGCACTAACGTTAAGTGATATTAATTGACTGCATTAATATTTTGAGTATCTATTATTAATTTGTATTGTGAAATAAATATATTTTTATAAAGTCACGCCGGCCTTTATATTTGACTAGTTACATTAAATAAAAATAAATAAAAGTTAAAACTAAAATTAAGTTATTAACTAAGTTATTTACAGCTAAAAGCTTATATCTACCCCACAGTGACTATAAAATAATTAAGAACAATTTTTCTGCCGAGCTTTCCAACGTGAAAGTACAGTGCGTGTGTGCCTTTTTCTAACGGTGGGCTATGGTGTTATCAGGCTATAGTGTTATCTCATTGGCACATCTTATTGAGATAACAATTGCACTTTAGACACGGTGGTGCCATGTCTATAGTACGTCGGAACTGGTTAGCAGGTTGCTCCTGTCGCCTATACCGCCTGCGCCATCTGTCTAACAACCTAGGGACCACATGGATGGATGCTAGACCTCTATTGTAGTACACTTTCAACTTATCGTCTGCGCCATCTATCAAACATCTTGAGAATCACGTAGATCGATAATCACTGGTGCATACAAATAACTTATTATGGCAGAGTGTGGAGCGTGCGGCAAATTCCTCTCGCCGATAGGTGCCGCTGTATGTAACGTGTGCCCATCCATATTTCATAGAGCGTGTGTACTAGTCTCCGAGACATCTGTAATAAGCAAGGCCTGGACCTGCCCAGACTGTAAAAATAAGATGCGTAGGGGCGATAATAGTACCACCCCTGTCAGGGGTGCCTGTGGGGACCCCAGTCAGGGTACGCCCCCCTCCAGCGAAAGTCCTGCGGGCCCCTCTAACCATGGAGACGAGCAAACCGCTGATGCCAGTGCCGCTGTTGCAATTCGAAACCTTCGGCAGGAACTCGCTGAGTATATGAATGAAATTAGATCGGAGGTCCGTAAGCTCAGGAAAGACATGGCGGAGGTTCGGGCATCTGTTCAATGTATCTCCCAGCGCGTGGACAGCCTGGAGTGTAGGCTGGATGCGATCGAGCGGCGGCAGGCGGAACCGGGGGCGGAATCGAGGACTTCGTCCGAGCTGGAAAAGCAGGTAGCTCAGCTTAAGTTGGAGTTAAATGACCGAGACCAGGAGGCACTACTGTCGGATCTCGAGATAGGGCACCTGCCAGAAGAAAAGGGTGAGAACATCCTGCACGCAGTCTCGGTGCTCGCGGTGAAGCTCGGAGTGCAGCTGGAGGAGCGCGACATAGTGTTTGGGGAGCGGGTGGGGGCCACGACGGTGAAGGAAGCGGAGGGCGGCGGTGGATCGCGGCTCCGGCGCGTAGTAGTGCGGCTGGTGCGCCGGCACTTGCGCGACGAGCTGCTGCGCGCGGCGCACTCTCTCGGCCGCTGACGCCGGACGCGCGGGCCCAGCGCCCCGCATATACGTCAACTAGAGGCTGACGCGCCACAACCGCCAGTTATTTCATCGTGTCCGCGAAGAGTGTCGAAAGCAGAAATGGCGGTAGTCTTGGACGAGACGGGGCCGCATCTACGCCGCCGCATTGAAGCTAGAATGAATCGAAAAAAGTTTTTTTTTGCGGGAATTCAAAAAGGGCGGTAGTATTTTTGCACAAATTGTAATAATTATTAATTTCTTCTCCATTTTATTGATAATTCATAGCTGTACAGTGTTCTTATTAGAAGCGTAGTGTATATATTTAGTTAAGCAGTTTTATTGGTAAGATTTTTGTACATATTGTAAAATATGGAAATTGAACCAGAACCCCCTGACAAAATCCACTATTTATACTATTAGAGGTAGATTCGTTTCTCTCCCAAAATTACGTAGAAATAATGGATAATAGTAAGGTGCCTATATCAAAGGGAGAAGAAAGTGCAAAAAAAAATTAAAAGCTCCACTTTTTAAAAGTAAAGCGATCACTACTAAATTGCTTACTCATATCCCTGAGTCATCATTAAATATTTTAAATACTCATCCTAGTCCTTCAACCATATCAGCTGAACATGTGATACCCACTCCTGTCGTAACTCCATTCCGATCCCAATACAATGAAGAAGAACCTGGTCCATATGTGGTGCATGTTGAGCTAGAAACTCCCACTCCACAAAGTGGTATTACACTTCATCCGATAAAATTTGGCCATTTCCTATATCAAAATAAATTAACAGATATTTTAGAGAATGGCATCAAGAGGATTGGCCGTAATAGACTCAGTATTCAATTTAAAATTAGTAAAAGTGCCAATAAATTCCTGAACCTCCCATTGCTGACCTTAAATAAATATAAATGTTATATTCCCTCATACAATATTTGCAAAATGGGTATTGTTAGAGGCCTTCCTACTGGCCTAATGATGATATTGTAAGTAATTTAAGAGTTCCAGGGGGTTATGGGTGCATTATTAAATCTAGATGTCTGAGCAGAAAGACTATTGGACCAGAAGGGACAGTATGGGTTCCCACCCAGACTGTCGTACTAACTTTTGATGGTCAATCACTGCCTTCCCATATTTATAGTTTTGTTACTTCTCTTCCAGTAGAACAATACATTTATCCCACCATACAGTGCTTCCACTGTTGTCGATTTAGACAAACACGCACTTAATGTAGGGGCAAGCCACAATGTTACAAATGTGGTGAGGAAAACGATGGGGCATCTTGTACTATAGAAGAACACTATTGTATAAATTGCAATGGCTCTCATATAGCCTCCAGCAAAAGTTGCCCTGAATACATTAGGCAAACAAATATAAAGATGCATATGTCCAATCACGTCATTTCTTATCAAGAGGCTGCAAAACTGTTTCCAATCTTTAAGAAATTATACTCTGAAATTGCCGCTGCACCTCCCCAAAACATTTCAATTCCTGACATTTTATCCCAATCTTCCAAAGTTCATATACCCACATCCTCATACAAGAAAACAATAATATTAAAAGAAAAACCAATTAGAAACCGCCAAATAGGTTATGATAAAGCCACACACAACAAAATTATTTCATCCCCAGCCTCATCCCAAAAGAATGGTTGTGCCCTACAGACCCATGACAAAGAATCTCCTGAAAAAAACAGCCTTCAGGAGTTGAATGAACTCATAGCTATGCTATCTAACACTATCATTAACTCTTCTTTACCGGCCAACCCATTAAAATTATTACTAACAGTTCAGTAACTATTTTTGATTACTTTAAACATGGATCAAATTCTTTCTATATGCCCGAACCAACGGAGCATGCCCTTTCTCATCTTTACACCGATACTATCTTTCATACCTACTCGCTGTCTTACTATGCTGTTGCTAATGCGGTCGGTCAGCTTCACTCCGCACATCTTCCGCAGAGCTCGCATTTCTACCGCATTTATCCTACTTTCATTCTCCTTCTTACATACCCAGCTCTCGCTACCATATAACAGCGTTGGGACAAGAACTCCGTTATGTATGGCCAGCTGCGCCTTATGGCTTAAGTGCCGGCTCCCGAGTAGCTTTCCCATCGCACCATTCACTCTGTTCCCTGCACTCACTCTTCTCTCTATGTCAGCGGTGTATTTCCCATCCTTACTGAAGGCGCATCCAAGATATACAAACTCATTCACTTGCTCCAGCACATCGTTACCAACCACAATCCTTACATTCGTTCTGGTTTCTTCCCTTTCAAAAACCATAATCTTGGTTTTCTTCACATTCAAGTGTAAGCCATTGATCATGCAGTCGTCTTTCATAACTGTGACTAGTGTTTGCAGATCAGTGGCTGTTGGCGCTATTAAAACCGCGTCATCTGCATAAAGTAGATGGTTTACCACTAAGTCACCCATTTGTACACCTTCATTCATCGCTTTCAGTCTTTGAAGACTTTTGTCCAGATATATTATAAACAGTCTAGCGGACAACACGCAACCCTGCTTGACGCCGATTTTAACGTCAAACCAGGGTGACCTGTTACCATCCACCCGTACGCATGCCTTGCAGTCCACATAAGTGGACTGGACGGCTCGCAACAGAGTGCCATCTATACCATACTCTGGCAAAATGTCCCAAAGTCTCTTTCGCACAACTCTGTCAAATGCCTTCTCCAGATCTACAAAACCGCAGAAAACCTTCCGGCCCACTGCCAGATGCTTCTCTACGATGTTGCGGAGTGAGAAGACTTGATCCGAACATCCTCTTCCAGACCTGAAACCCCCTTGTGCCTCGCACAACATTCCATCGGACTTCACGCGCATTCTCCGTTCAATAATTTTACCGTACACCTTGGCTGCCAAGCTGATCAAACTGATGGCCCTATAATTGGCGCAGTCATATTGTGAACCCTTGCCTTTATACAAGGGTACTATGACTGCGCGGCGCCAATCTGTAGGGACTCTACCGGTCCTCCAGCAAAGGTTTGCAAGGGCCCGGAAAGCGTCCCGGACGCAAGTTCCACCATATTTGATCATCTCGGCAGATATCATGTCTACTCCCGCAGCTTTACCGTTTTTCATACTTCCTATCGCCCATTCAACTTCTTCCATAGTGATGTCCTCCGTTGATTCTGGTGCCGCAATCTCGCCTTTAGGCACGTCTGCGGCATCAGCATCCGGGTCATCTCCATACATTTCTCCAAAATATTCACTCCACCGGTTTAGCACAGCTTGTGTGTCTGCAAGAATGTCACCATCTTTAGATTTTATCCTTTCCATCCTGGAGCCTGACGAATCACCTCGAGCCTTTCTCACCTTGCTCCAAAAGAGTTTGGTGTTGTTCTCGAAGTTCTTAGCCAGCCTCTCCTCCTCAATCATACTGGCTCTTTCACGCTTTTCTTTCACTAAAGTTTTAGTGGCATTCTTGCATTGCCGGTATATTTCTTTCTTCATCTCTGTCATACTGGCATTCAGGTTCAAAGAAGATACATAGTCCTGCCACGCTTTCTTCTTACTTTCTACGGAGCTTTGCAACTCCGCATCCCACCATGCATCACCTTTTGCTGTAATATGCTTCTTTGAGCAACCACATACTTCTTTCGCGGATTCCACCAAACTCTCTTTCAGGCTATTCCAGCATTCATCTACATTTGAGTCCGAAGAGCCTGCTGTCAAAAGCTTGTCCCGGACTCTGTCTTCATACATTCTCCTCACGCTCTCATCTTGCAACTTTTCAACCTTTAATCTTTCAAGGTCTCCGAAGGGGATACGCTCTCGCCAGTGCCTCCACTTCCTGAACAGACCACTAAACCGCGCAACTACGAGATAGTGGTCTAATTCCAGAGTGGGGCCTCTATACGCACGCGTATCTTGTAGTTTGCTTCGGAGACGGTTATCAACCAGGATCAGATCTATCATGCTTTTTTGTTCATTCCTTCTCCACGTATACATATGTATGTCCTTATGCTGGAATATCGTATTAGACACAAGGAGACCCCTTTCCAAACAAACATCTACAATGAGCTTACCTGCATCATTCACTCTCTTATCACCATAAGGACCCAGAGCAGCGTCGCAAGTTTGCCGCCTGGTTCCTACCCATCCGTTCAGATCGCCACACAGAATCACCTTTTCGTTAGCCTCAGCCAAATCCAGAACTTCCCTGACATTATCCCAAAACTTCTCAAGGTCCTGGGGTGTCGACGAGCTTACGGGAGCATACGCTGCGACCAAAAATACTCTAGTGACACCCAGTTTTAAACGGACCCAGAGAAGTCTCGCATCGCACAGGCCATAATCTCTCACTCCAGAGGCCAGGCGACGGGACAGCAAGATACCCACCCCCATGCTGGCACGACTCCTCTGCGGTACACCAGACCACAGAGCCATCGTTCCATCAGGCAGATCACAGGTTTCACTGCCCCTCCGCTTAGTCTCTGTTACACACAGAGCATCCAGGCGTCTCTCTTTCATTACATCAATCACCTCATGCATCTTATCTTCCATACCACCTCTTACATTCCAAGTGCCTATTCGGCACTCTGCACCCCACGACTCGCCAGTTCGGGCCCGGCGTGATGGGTGGCGGCCCCCATCGCCGCTTCCACCTATATTCGTACCGACGGGGGCGGGCCGGTACGCGTCGCCTCGGGGGGACGCCCTAGCCCGCACTGCGGTACGTCTTCGGTCCAAGATTGCAGCCATAATGACTGGCAGGGGTCGCGACGAGCACGCTCTTGGACAGACCCCCAATGAATTAGAAAGAATGCCAGACGAAAGAATGACAAAACAGATATACAATGTGAAAGTGGAAGGATGCAGGTACCGGGGAAGACCTAGACTATCTTACCACGACCAAATAAACCGAGTCTTATCTGATGGAAAAGTCAAGAGTCTCCGTAACCGGCGAGCGTGTATGAGACGAACTATGAGAGTCGAGGAAGCCAGAGAGGTATGTAAGGAAAGAACCTGTTGGAACTCTGTACTCTCTGCCTACCCCGCAAGGGATCTGGCGTGAGGTTATAGATAGATAGATAGATAGATGGATCAAATTCTTGAATAGAATAGTAGTCTAGTTTCCAAAAAATCTGAATTAATTCAGTTAACTAATGATTTTAATTTATGTGACTGTGATTGCAATTTCTGAATCCTGGCTAAAACCAGGTTTCAATTTTAGATTACCAGGTTATAATATAATACGAGATGATAGGGCAGATGGTTGGGGTAGTTCTACCTACTCATTAGAAAAAATCTGATTTTTCCTCAATCTCATTACCACATTTTCACCATGATAATTTAAATGTAGTTGCAGCTCGTGTTAGTGAGATATCTGTAATTTCTATATATATATAGCACATAAAGATCATTCAGTTTTTCAATTCTAAGAAAAATTGTTGAAATAGTGCCTCCACCTATTGTCCTCCTGGGTAATTTTAACGCTCATCATAGCTTATGGGGGGCTCCAAATGATGATAAAATGGGCTCCTGTCTATCTGATCTTATTGACAACTTCGATTTATGCGTTTAAAATGATGGGTCGCCGACGCGGCACATTAGTCCTCGGCAAGCACAGAGTTTTGTTAACATTTCCCTTTGCTCTGCTCGATTATCTTCTCTCCTAACGTGGAAACGTCTATCTTTATCATATGGTAGCGACCACTATCCTATACTTATTTCTTTCCCTATTAATCTTTCAAATCGTGTTCCATCCTTACCTCCTCTGTTGAAATACAAACTAAATAATTACGATTGGGAAACATACAGTTTAACTTTAGAAGTCAGGATTAAAGCTCTACCCAAAATTAATTCACAAAATATTCAAAATTGTTATGACAGCTTAGTAAGTGCGATGTTGTCAACAGCAGATGAATTTTTTCCCAATAAAAACACTGCTAGCGGAAAAAATCCCTCACCGCCATGGTGGGATAAAGATTACACTGAGGCAGTGAATAAAAGAAATTTGTCAGAAAAAAGGTGTGGTGACAATCTAAATTTGCAGTCATTTTTAGCTTTCAAAAATTCAGTAGCTGCAACTAAACGATTACTCCGAAAAAAGAAATTGGAAGGGTGTCGTCGATTTTGTTCCTCTCTTTCTCCTGATACTCCAATTTCTTCAGTTTGGTCTAACATCAGACGTTTTAGATGTTCTTACAATTATAATTCACAGTCGTCTCGATCCCTTGATTGGGCATCTCCTTTTTTGCGTAATTCGGCCCCGGATGTAGTTCCTAGTCGCGCTCAAATACTCTTTTTGTACTCCAGTCGATTTGATCCCTTAGAAAATAATTCTATAAGAACCTCTTTCTCATTAACTGAACTTAAGTGTATTTTAAATCGTGTTGCTGCGCCTGGTTCAGATGGTATTCCTTATTCCTTTGTTGCTAAATTGAAACAAAATTCACAGCCTTATGTATTAGATTTGATAAATATTTTAATTGAATCGGGCAATATTCCTCCATCTTGGAAGCATCGCACAGTAATTCCGATACTGAAACCTCATAAGGATTTTTCGGACCCGTCATCTTATAGACCAGTCTCTTTGTCTTCCGTGTTTGCTAAATTGGCTGAGCATTTAATTAAAATGACGTTAGAGTGGTTCGCGGAACATAACACAAGGTTTGCTTTGCTAAAACAAAGTTGAGGAGCTCGGGGGTAACAATCTCCGAGTTCCTCACTAAGACACGCCATAATCTATTCCTTGCTGCGAGGTCGAAGTTTGGCGTGACGAAATGCTGGTCGAGAGATGGGGAGATATATGTCCTCGGCGCGGATGACACAAGGGTTCGTGTACAGTCTCTTGCCGACTTAGATGGCATTACTCAAGATCCCGTGAAGCCGTCTACGTCTGATAAGGAGACCACTGGCACGTCGACGAGGTCGAAGCGCGTTCATCAACCCAAAAAGTGTTATTTTTTGTGTTGTGTTTACGTCCCTAAATTTTATTATCATTTTTATTTTTTGCTGTCCATATCTTAACTTTTAGTTTTTCATTTCAACACCCACTTTTTATTGTTTTCTTTTTAAAACGATTTATTATTTGTTCACTTATTATTTATTTTTAATTTCAATGTCAATCAATCAATTTTTGTCTATGGCCTTTGTGGGGAGGTCGCCACAATTTTGAGTAATGTCGAGTATATAGATAGACCAACAAACGAAGGCAGTTATCTGGCGATAAATGTAATCATAAGTCAGCTTGATTTATAAGCGGACGAACGGACGGTAATGTACAAAGAATCTAAAACAACACAAAAATTGTAACACAGACAAACAATATTATTATATATAAATTACACAAAGTCAAATGAAATACTATATAAAGGAATGAAATAATTGTATTTACAATTTTATTTTGTTATTTTTAATATATTTACATAATATTTTTACAAAAGGGGAAAATACAAGGGGTAGGAGGCATTTAAAGGAAGTGGGACGAGGGATATTAGGAGGGATGATGTAAAGGAAAGAGTGCATTTTAGGGCAGCAAAAGAACAAGTGGTCCACGTGTCCTTCATCCAAACCACATTCACAGAGTGAAGAATCCCTGATCCTAAGTTTAGCCAAGAAAACTGGGGTACATGAATGATTTAGTCGCAAACGGCAAATAATGAATGTTGTAGTCTTATCAATGAAGTTGTATTTGCAAAACCAGGGTTTAGAGGGAATACTAGGTTGTGTCTCCATAAAATTTACCTTTTACCTATCTAGACATTTGCCGTAATTGGGACCATTCACTGTATAAATTCAGTTTAAGAGAAGAACAAATATCATGACAGTAAATAACAGAATGCTCCAGGGAGCCTGTCGTAATAGCGTTTCTAGCACAGGAGTCGACTGATTCGTTACGAACAATACCAGAGTGGCCAGGAATCCAGGCTAGGACAACATTGATGCCAAGGTTATTCCACTGCATTAATTTTTCCCTTATTGCAAGGATGATGAGGAACCTAGACCTAGATTTAGACCGGAAAGGATTGGATAAAATAGATTGGAGACAACTTTTAGAATCCGAAAAAATAATGTCATTTTTTAAATTATGGGATTTAACAAAACAAATGCTTTCTAATACTGCTAGAGATTCACCTGTGAATACAGAGGTTATAAGAGGACATTTATAGCTTAGAATAATACAGGTAGAGGGGATCCAAACTGCAGCACCAACTGGACTGTCTTTTGAACCTTTGGAAGCGTCGATGTATATATGAAGCCAATCTTTGTATTAAGTTTGAACTCTGATAATAAAGCTCTTGTTTGCTTCCGTGGTGTTTTTGTCAATACCTAAATCCAGGATAATGTTGGGTTGGAATACACGGGAGACATATGAGGAGGAATAAATAGGAATAAAAGGATTGTGATAAAGAGGACTGGGAAGACGAGTAAACTGTAGGTAAGCAGCGAGAAGACAGGGGATTTTCTTGCGTGGACGATCTCTGAGTGTATTATATAAGCAGGATAGTTCATCTAACATACGAAGAAGAGGGTGTTCAGAGTTTTGGACTATTTTAAAAAAGAATCGGCTGGCAAGGAATTGTCTACGTAGGGAAGGAGGATCACCACACTCAACCTGCATGGCATTGATTGGGATGACTTCATAGCCCCAAGAATGATACGTAGACATTTGACTTGAATTTTATCAAGCAACTGAAGACCCGATTGATTTGGAGGATCCAAAAGGAACATCCCATAATCCATGTGGCTACGGATTATGGCATTGTAAAGAAGTTTTTGAGTAGCGGGATGGGCTCCCATCACATCCCGGATAAGGAGCGGAGAACATTAATATTCCTTTCACATTTTTGGGACACATAATGTTCTAGGTCGTATGTGTACAAGTTGTACAGTATGGGGTTAAGGACTGAGCCGTGTAGGAGACCTTTCCAGACCGTTTTGGGAGGGCGAAGGGAATTTTGATGCTTTATCAGGATATTTCTTTCCGAAAACAGATTACATATAAAACCAACTAGCTTCACGGGGATACTCAGATGGTGAATAAGCAGAAGAAATATAAAAAAAAACGCCTACTAAATATTCTTTTTTCAAAATAGACATACGGATAGATAGATAGATAATACTTTATTGTTCCACCAGAAATACAAGAAGGAAATAAAAAGATACAATATTTCAATTGAAAGATAGTGTAACAATGGGCGGCCTTATCACTAATAGTGATCTCTTCCAGGCAACCTTTAGATGGAGAGGATCTAAAGAAAACACAAGAGTTAGGGGTGTACTTAGCTAACAGAACATAACAATACACAAATAAATCTATCATAAACTACTTAAATAATATACCTATATATACACAAGTAAAATAATATACACGCGTCAAAGATAAGTCTATAATATTAAGCAACTAGCAACAGCGTATAGAAAACATCCAGCAAATTTAATTTAATTAATCGGTGATGTAGAACTTTTTCACTTGACCTCAATATATGAATAGATGGAGCACTCCTTATAGAAACAGGTAGTGAGTTCCACAGTCGTACGGCTTTGACCGTAAAAGAGTTATCATAAAAGGTGCTAGAGTGTAGAGGCATTACGAGAGCCAAGTTTTCTGATGACCTTAAAGAATACGAGTTGGAAAAGTGAAGGAAATTGAATCGTTCCTTAAGGTAGCGCGGGGAAGACTGACTGAATAAAATATTGTACAGAAGACAGAGGATATGAGTATTCCGGCGAAGACGTATAGGGAGCCACTTGAGCTAAGAAGGAAACTGAGATACATGATCATATTTGCGCAAGCCAAATATAAATCTTATACAAAATATATTGAGTTCTTAGATTTACGCGAATATTACACATGAAATAAAACTATTTTACGGATTTTATCGCGGTTTATTTTTTATTTTTTTTTTATTTTTAGTTCCCGACGTTTCGAGTGCTTTGCAGCACCCATGGTCACGGGAGGGACTGAGGTGTTAGACGTCCAATAGGCATAGTTGTTCCGGGGTACCCTCAAACTTCTTAATTATTTTTGTTGTTGTTGGTCCGATCTACGCAGAATGAGCTCACGGTGTCTTGAGGTCTTGCAGTGTTATGCTTGGTTTTGGATTTGATTATATTAATTACCGGATCCCAAGACGATGGAAGCACCCAGCCATGTTCTCTATTGAAATTAGGATGTTTTTTAATTTCAATAGCCTCGCGAACCATCCTTGGTAGGAATCGGTGTTCTTTCACGAGGATTTGTGGTCTATCAAATCTGATGTTATGGCGGGTGCGGTCAAGGACATGTTCACAGACTGCAGACTTCTTTGAGCGACGGTGTTTTAGGTCAGCTATGTGTTCTTTAACCCGAGTTTTTACCGGTCTTTTTGTTTGTCCTATATAAGAGAGACCACATTCACAATCAAGCTTGTAAACTCCTGCATCTTGTAGAGGGATCTGACACTTGACAGATGGTAAAAATTGACTGATCTTCTTCGGCGGCTTATAAAATGTTTTAATCGAAGCACGCTTCAAGATGTAGCCAATCTTGTCCGTGACTCCTCTCATGTAAGGTAGTACAGCAGGGAGACGCTCAACTGTGGCTGGTTTCACTCGGTTACTGTGACGTTGGCGTGGGACTCGAAGCTTATTGTCGTGCAGGACTTGCTTGACATGTTGAAGCTCGGCAGCCAGATGTTTCTTGTCACAGATCCCTTGTGCTCTCTGAAACAAAGATTTACCCACGGTAGCTAACTGTGTTGGATGGTGGTGAGATTCACCGTTTAAGTACCTATCAGTATGGGTCTTTTTACGATAAACCGTATGGCTTAAGGTGTTGTTGGGGTTACGGATTACTTACACATCTAGGAAAGCTAGGGAATTATTTGCCTCCAACTCCATTGTAAACTGAATTTTAGGGTTAATGGAGTTAAGATGATTTAGGAATACATGAATTTTGTCAGATGGTAATATTGTGAAAGTATCATCTACGTACCGCTTGTAGAAACTTGGCTTTACAGGTGAGGTACGAAGGGCTGTCTCCTCAAAGTCTTCCATGAATATATCGGCAACAATGGGAGATACAGGGGAGCCCATCGCCACGCCATCTACTTGCTTGTAGAACTGCTCCTTCCACAATAAGTAGCCAGATGTAAGGCAGTGTCTCAATAGTTCTAAGTATTCCGCTGGCATGTTGTTCTCCGCTAGTTTCCTTTCTACAATTTCGACACAGTCTTGTACAGGTAGGCATGTGAATAGTGACTGGACATCGAAACTGACCATAGTTTCGTTGTCAGTAAGATGTAGATTTTTGATCTCACTAACAAAATGGTATGAATCCTTAACATGTGCTCTGGTGTGTCCTTTGAGTGCCGAGAGCACTTTCGCTACGTGCTGAGCCAATCTGTAGGTTGGTGTGTCAATTTGGCTAACGATTGGACGTAGGGGAGCATTCGGTTTATGTATTTTTGGGAGCCCATACAACTGTGGCGGTTTTGCGCACGAAGGTATTAGCGATTTGACGTCCAGATTCAATGTTTCGGAGTACTTCTTTATTAAATCACTCGTTTGTTTTAATATATTGGTGGTTGGGTCTGTCTTGACCTTTTTGTATGTATTTTCATCCGATAAAAGTTCTTGTATTTTGACATTGTAATCTGACGTATCCATAATGACCGTAGCATTTCCTTTATCCGCGCGGAGAACAGTAATATCCTTTCTATTGCGTAAGGTTTTCAACGCTAAATATTGATTTTTAGGAAGATTTAGTTTGGGCACTGAACTTCGACGTAACATGGATGAGACATCCTGACGTATTGCCTCCGAATCTTCCCTTCCTATGCTATTTTTGGATAGGACGTCTTCAACGGCGCTGATAATTTCCTCATACGGTATCCTTCAAGTTTCTACAAGCGGTACGTAGATGATACTTTCACAATATTACCATCTGACAAAATTCATGTATTCCTAAATCATCTTAACTCCATTAACCCTAAAATTCAGTTTACAATGGAGTTGGAGGCAAATAATTCCCTAGCTTTCCTAGATGTGTTAGTAATCCGTAACCCCAACAACACCTTAAGCCATACGGTTTATCGTAAAAAGACCCATACTGATAGGTACTTAAACGGTGAATCTCACCACCATCCAACACAGTTAGCTACCGTGGGTAAATCTTTGTTTCAGAGAGCACAAGGGATCTGTGACAAGAAACATCTGGCTGCCGAGCTTCAACATGTCAAGCAAGTCCTGCACGACAATAAGCTTCGAGTCCCACGCCAACGTCACAGTAACCGAGTGAAACCAGCCACAGTTGAGCGTCTCCCTGCTGTACTACCTTACATGAGAGGAGTCACGGACAAGATTGGCTACATCTTGAAGCGTGCTTCGATTAAAACATTTTATAAGCCGCCGAAGAAGATCAGTCAATTTTTACCATCTGTCAAGTGTCAGATCCCTCTACAAGATGCAGGAGTTTACAAGCTTGATTGTGAATGTGGTCTCTCTTATATAGGACAAACAAAAAGACCGGTAAAAACTCGGGTTAAAGAACACATAGCTGACCTAAAACACCGTCGCTCAAAGAAGTCTGCAGTCTGTGAACATGTCCTTGACCGCACCCGCCATAACATCAGATTTGATAGACCACAAATCCTCGTGAAAGAACACCGATTCCTACCAAGGATGGTTTGCGAGGCTATTGAAATTAAAAAACATCCTAATTTCAATAGAGAAGATGGCTGGGTGCTTCCATCGTCTTGGGATCCGGTAATTAATATAATCAAATCCAAAACCAAGCATAACACTGCAAGACCTCAAGACACCGTGAGCTCATTCTGCGTAGATCGGACCAACAACAACAAACATAATTAAGAAGTTTGAGGGTACCCCGGAACAACTATGCCTATTGGACGTCTAACACCTCAGTCCCTCCCGTGACCATGGGTGCTGCAAAGCACTCGAAACGTCGGGAACTAAAAATAAAAAAATAAACCGCAATAAAATCCGTAAAATAGTTTTATTTCATCTTATACAAAAGTTTTGAAGACGCTCAAGTTTATTTAACTGGTCTTCAGTGAGATCTAGATAGCAGATGTCAGCAAAGTCGAGAATAGGAAGCAACAGAGATTGTGCTAGAGCAATTTTAGTGGTAATAAGCAGAAAGTTTCGCAGTCTTCTAAGAGAACTTGCTGCAGCGTATAGTTTGCGACTGGCGTCTTGCAGCTGACTAGCCCAACTCATACAGCAATCCATCGTTAAGCCCAAGTTTTTTACAGTTTCACTGTACGGAATCGACACTCCATTAAAATTAATCCGCGGAAGTAAAGTCCAGTCCACCTTTGAGATAAGACGCGATCTGCCAATGATAATTGCTTGGGTCTTAGTGGGATTCACTTTCAGGCCATAGTTTTTGCTTCACTCTGTTATACGAAGTAAATCATTATTGACAGTACACACTCATTTAATCTGTCCAGCGAAGAATGAGAATAAATTTGAAGATCATCTGCATATAAGTGGTATGAAGAAGAGATATCATGGGAAATTGAATTAATGAAGATTGCGAAAAGAAGTGAAGATAGGACCCCGCCTTGTGGTACTCCAGCCAACGTGTCACACCATGATGAGAAATTCTCTTCAAGGCGAACCCGCTGCCGGCGTCCACACAGATAAGTGTGAAAGAGGTTACGTTGGAGATATGTTAATTGAGCAAAGTACAGCTAAGAGAATGTCAAAATCGACCGTGTTAAATGCATTGCTGAAATCCAACAATGTAAGCACTGTTAAGTTACCATTTTCCATAGAAAAGCGAATGTCATCGGTGACTTTCACAAAAGTACTTACTGTGCTATGGCCAGGACGAAAACCAGATTGGAATGGATTAAGGAGATTATGACAGGAAAGGAAATTGCTGATTTTATTGTAAATAAGACGCTCAAAGACCTTAGAAAGAAACGGAAGAATGGATATAAGATTTAGGATTGGGTTTTTTAGGTAACGGAATTATTTGCGCGTCCTTCCAAATAGAAGGAAATATGCCTCTTGTGATGGAATTATTAAAAAGGAGACAGAGGATGGGAGCGATAATGTCGATTAATGGCACTAGCATATTGCGACTTATGCCATCTCCACCCACGGCGTTAGAGGAGATTGACAGTACGCTCTTTTTAACATCACAATCGGATAGACGATTGAAAATAAAAGGAGCGTAGTCTGGAGTTGGTATATTTGAAAGATATTTTAATGTATTTGCTCTAGTTGAATCATCAATATTGGACGAGGAAGAGAAGTGTAAGTTAAGCGAATTAATATTTAAATCAGTTTGAAGAGTATCTTGGCGTGATTTGCCAACTCCAATAGACTTGAGAAATTTCCAGATTTTAGTTGGATCATTATTTTCAACAGATTCATGGATATGGCGGCGTAAAGCGTCCCTACATACCACATTGCAGCGATTTCGCGATTTAATGTACTTCGCTTTATTTTCATCGCTAGGACAGCACTTGGACTTATGTTTGGCCATCGTTTTTTTGTGCATTATAAGTTTAATGTCCTGAGTGATCCATGGCGCTGGAAGGTGTTTTAATTTGATGGCTCGCAAGGGCACATGTTTGTCATAAAGTTGGTTATTAGCGAGTTGAAGTTCATTATTTGGTCATCCACTGACTCTGCATCAGTGACCGGTGACCAATCAATTTTTCGAGCATCACTAAGGAATTCTTCCTGCTTCATACCACTAAAATTGCGCTGAAGAATTATTTTCAGGCTTAGCTTTAGGAGGACGGATTTTATATGAGAGAAATATAAGATCATGATACGAGAAAGCATCAGCAGAACATTGACCGTGTTTGGCAACATGCAACGGTGAAGATACTATTACCAAGTCAAGAAGTGAGGGAGTAGAGTTAGGGAAGTGATGAGTAGCACTAAGGGCAAGAATATGTAAGTTACTGGATTTGATGATAGTTTCCAGTCAAGTAGTACGGTAATCATGCTTAAGAAGGCAAGTGTTGAAATCACCCATGATGATAGTATGATTATATAAGGGCATGAGATCTTCCAAGATCTTTTCAAAAGATGAGAAATAATTAATGAGAAGAGAAGGGCTGTAATAGGCTCCGAGTAAGATCTTGGTGTGAGATAAACGCACCTCAACAAATAGATGTTCGCCGGCATTTGAAACTAGTGGTTGTGGTGAAGTAGAAATTACAGCATAGGGAATATGTGTTCGAAGGTAAATGGCCACTCCACCACCTCCACCGCCAGTTCAATCGTTACGAATCAAACGAAAACCAGGCAAACAATATGACGAACTAGGAAGGCGGGGTTTAAGCCAAGACTCGGAGACAAGTACAGCGTGAATATTTTTCTAGTTAAAGGACATCTGCATATCGGAAAAATGAGCTGGAATAATTTGGGCATTAATATGAACCACGTTAAAGTTTTTAGGTACATCAGAAAACTGGCTCTCGAGTGTGTCGGAGAGAGTAGGAGTGCTAACAAAGCTCTCGTCACCACTACTACAAGATTCAGAGGACAAAAAGAAGTAATTGTCACTAGTACTGCTAGCATCATCATTAAATAAGCTGTTCATCGTTTAAATAAAAATATATAATAAAAAATAAACGTGTATATTAATACAAATATATCTATATATATATATATATATATATATATATATATATATATATATATATATATATATATATATATATATATATATATATGTATGTGATATGTATATAATGTATTCTTTTTCAATATATAAACAACTATGCGAATTTAAGCACTCCACCTGCCGTTTGTAAGTTGGAATCAAGAAAAAATCACGTTACGCATACACAACATAAATAATTACATAGCGATAGTATAACATAAAGAGTAACAATAAGAGAAAAAAAAATGTTAAGAAACAATTAACCTTACAACAATAAATTTATAGAGCGGAAAAACTAAACGTAGGTAATTTCTAAACACAATGACAAATGATAAATATTATCTATGGTATAAACAAAAAAAAATAAAAAATTACAAGTAGCAGTTGTCAACGATCTGTCAAATGTAAGTCAAATGTCAATAATTGACAATTATTGTGAGGTTATAACAAATAAACAATACGGCTACGATCTAAATTACGTATTCTGCAGCCAGAAGGTCGAAAAAAACCCAAAGAAAAGTTACAAACTAATTTATTTATAGAAATTACAATTATTTAATTTTAGTGATTCCTATTCGAGGTATGAATCTAGAATTCACTTGAAACGGTACGTCCGGTGTCCCTCGAATAACGCTGCATTAGCGGCTCGTGCCATCGGACGTCATCGCTGCAGTTGCTGGGGGCCGAATATGCTACGTTACAATCGGCTGCAATCAGCTGGTCAGCATATGTCTTTAGGGTTCCTTACTTAACTCCTCCATCCTCAGATCAGCAACTATTTGAGCATGTTAATGGCAAATGTTGCTGGAGGATCCTCCTTCAAATTAGAATTCCGTGATCCATCTTCCTCTGTATAAATCTTCAAGGATGGCTGCTTCTGCTTGTCAGATGTCTTAAGATTCCAAAATGTGTATCGAAGACTGATTATAAATATGACAAGAGAAACAGAAATAAAAATAACGATGTAAAACGGAATGGTTGTGTGATAAATAACATCTGGCTGGATCTTGTCGATCTTGAGCGGAGCTTCAAGCAGGATTTTGTTCTGGATGCTGTGAAGTCCTTCCAAATTTACAGAGTTGAAACTGATGTGAGTAGAAACAGCTGTCTGGTTTGACTCGTCGTAGGGGATCTTCGCTAACTTTAAAGGCTGGCCTTTTATCTCATTATTATCATTTATAATAGTTAACTCCGAAGTCCGCAGGTAGCAGTTCATAGGAATAGTGACGAGATAACTTCCTTGCAGGATGTTAAAATCTTCTCTGCCGCAGTTTAACTGGACTTTCGTTGGTTGCGGTAGTGATAATACGTAATGCTTGTCATCCAGCTTCTCTACTGCTTCTCTTGATAAGGATATTCTGGTAAAGTGACAACTGTCTCCTAGGCCTTGTTTGATGATTAGGTTCTGGATGCAGTCAGATTTTGTCCTCACTTAATGACTGGTCTTCTTTTCACATAGATAGGTATTACTGTACTTCGGGCATTCAGCCTCCATGTACACGAATGAATTCTCGTTTGTTGCAATGTAGGGAGTGGGAGGAACAAGGGCATCCTGGTTTTTGTTGGGTACGATGGATAGTTTGTATAAGTCATAAATATCTTTAGAGACTATGGGGAAGCTGAATACTATAACTATTTTCTTTTCAGTATAATATGAACCTGGTTTAATAAGATCATAGTATTCTCTTAATTCTAGGTTAAGGATTTCATCTCGACAATATATAGATCTAAGTTTATCTATCATAGATTTTAGCACTTCTATGTCGATCATAGAATGGCGTGTGCTGGAAGAGTGAATAAAAGCTAGCATGTTTTCTATCCTAATTATTTCTAACATTACGTCCTCTACGTTCTCACTTATAATTCCTAGCATTTGGGCAAACTTTGCAAACTTAATTAAACTATATCCTTTATATGCGTTTTCTCTTAAAAGTAACTCTAGTGTTTCATTAGTTTTTATTTGGTTATCTGCTAATTTCTCCAAAATATCACTGTGTTGAGTCATCCAATCCTTATCCAATCCTTACTAATATAATAATAATAATAAATTTATTCATTTAAGATCAGTACATGATACAATCTTATTCGAACTTATATTTAAGTAGGTATATTTACCGGTTTGCCTGAACTAGGTCGAGACCTGTGTTTCAGGCATGATTAGTGCTAAAGCATCGTAAATCTAATAATTTTAATTACAATAATATAGCTTATTTGATTAGAAAGTGGCTTAACTAATAACATATGTTTTATTCTACTTTTATAATAAAATTAAAGTTATGATATGCTATGAGAAAATATGTTATCTACAAATTGCTAGTAATTGTTCCGTCTGTTCGTAGGACATTCTTTGTAAATAGTTATATAGCATTTGTTTGCAGCTAAAATAATTTAATTTGTATATATTTAGTGCTTTATTTATTCTATTGTACAGAAAAGGTCCTAGAAAAGTGAAAAATCTATTAGTATATATATGTTTTGAAGATGAATTTGAAAGGCAGACTATATCTTTCCGTCTCTTATTAATAGTCATGTCAGCTGTATAAGCGAGTGTTTTATGTTGTTTTAATAGTAAATGCATTATAAAGAGTTGGCGGACTGTTAACACCTTGCAGGACGTATATACCAGGATAGTGGGAAAGCGAGAAGAATGGAAATTGGCAACTTTTAGAACTGCTCTTTGGGCACATTCGAGGGGCAGTAAAACAGTTTTTAGGGATCCTCCCCATGAGGTAATACAGTACTGGATTATGGACTGACATAGGGTTAAGTATACTTGTGTCACTAGTTTTGAATTAGCAATTTTTCTGAGTATTTTAAATACATATATTAATTTATTCTTTATTCTTTATTCTTTATTGTATACACACTGGGATATAAATAATTTTACAATTTAAAAGTATACAGAAGGCGAGCTTAACTCAAATATGAGTTATCTTCCAGCTAACCATAGAGTGTTGAGAGATGAGAAAGTGAAATAAGAGGGCAGTTATACAATATAATGTTAATAGAAAATAGCAATGAAATAAATACTATATTTTCAAATATAAATACATATACTCAGTTACTTACTATACAAATATTAAATACATATAATTATAATACATACATAAACATACATACCTAAATAAATCAGGATAGAAAATGTTCCTTGATTCTTCTTCTGAAAACATCCAAAGATGAGCTCGCACGAATGGACTGTGGAAGTAAGTTCCACAGACGCACAGCACGAACAGTGAAGGATCCATCGTAACGACTAGAAGAATGAAGAGGAGCACGAAGAAGGAGAGATTTAGCTGCACGGCAGGGATAATCCCTTGGAACAAGAAAGTCAAAACGCTCCCTGAGGTAAACAGGGGATTTAGGATTATGTAAAATGGAGTAGAGTAACGAGAGAATGTGCAAGTCCCGTCGTTGTCGAATAGGTAGCCATTTTAATTTCGCCCGATACTCTGATACATGATCAAATTTACGTAATCCGAAAATGAAACGAATACACAGATTCTGCAAGCGTTCGAGCTTATAGACAAGATCTTCAGTAGCATCAAGAAAGCAAACATCACCATAGTCAAGAATTGGTAGAAGGAGAGATTGAGCAAGACTTATTTTTGTTTGATAAGGCAAAAACTTTTGCAGACGCTTGAGAGATTGAAAGGAGCAGTAGACTCTTCTGCTTACTTCTGCTATGTGAGAGCTCCAATTAAGATTGGAGTTTATAAGAACGCCTAGATTCTTAACTTGGTTACTGTAAGGTATAGGGACAGAATCGAGGACAACAGGAGAGAGTGTCTGCAAATTGCTATTGAGAGCGTACATGTAGTGTTTGCCACCAATGATGAGAGCTTGAGTTTTAGCAGGATTAACCAAGAGACCAAACGATTTTGCCCACTTGCTGATGTTTTCAAGATCATCATTGATGGAATCGATCGCGTGATTGATTTCCCCAACCTTAAAGTGACGATACAGCTGCAAGTCGTCTGCATAAAGATGATAATGAGAAGTAATCACTTTAGTAACAGAGTTTATAAAAACAGAGAAGAGAAGAGGAGAAAGGACGCCACCTTGAGGCACACCCGCAGTAAGGTCACACCAGTCAGAGGAATTATCTTCAGAGCGAACCGACTGCGAGCGGCCCCGAAGGTAAGAGTTGAACCACGCTATTACAGGAGCAGAGACATTGAGAGAGGACAAAGTACCTAAGAGGATGTCAAAATCAACGGACTCTTCTGACTAAACATTCAATGTGTTGGTTGAAGGAGAGTGTATTGTCGATAATAACTCCGAGGTATTTCATATGGTTGGTGTTCTGGATAGTAGATCTGGATATGATTATTTAATTCTGATATTATTTTGTCTTCATTATTTTCTAGGGTTTTAATAGCTTCATTATACCTAAGGGCATCAAGATAATCTAGATTACCGGTAATACCTTTTATTACAGAACCTAGGCTATCTATAAGACCTCTTTTAACTCTGACAGGCTCTAGAGTTTTAATTTGATCATAAACTTGTTAGTAAGGTATTCTATCTGGAGTTCGTATAGGATATGAGTTTCATTGTTAACTCTAGTCTTGAATTTCTGAAGTTGGTTTCGTATAGAGTCTAACTTGTCTTCAATGTCTGTCAGTTGTATGTACTGTATAAAGGAGTGGTAATGGGTCGTGAGTCGTGTCGGTCCTAATTTGTATGGTAGTAGTCCTGGTCCATCAGCTAAGCTTTCAAGTCTTATCTCTTGAGCGTGCGTCGCTTGGACAGTCAGTAGCAGCAGAATACTGTAACAATTTAGGCACACGTTTTATCCTAGACTTGGCTACAGGACCGCGTTTTTTCGAAGTGTATATGTGTATTGGTAGGTCTGCCAAAACGATGTCTTGAGTGTAACGGGGTGCAACCTTTTGACGACTGGCAAGGGGGTTTTTAATAAAAATTTGCTGTTGAGGGGTATACTCTATTTCGGGCTCACGAGTTTTGTTCCTGTTCTCTATTAATGCAGTGCGATAAGCTACGGATGACTCGTTAATGATATCGTAAACCTGTTTCATCTGGTGCTTATGATTTAGCGCGTATTGTTGTAACAGCTGTTCTTTAAGGTCAATATCCACCGGATCCCTAGGGTCAAAGTGTCCATTTAATAGGTCAAAGGGTCTACATTTCGTAAAACTATGGATCGAGCTATTATATGCGATAACTGCATATGGCATGAGATTAACTATTGGCTCATCTTTGTGTTGTAGTTTTAGAAGTCTAATGTGCTCGAGTAACGTCGAGTGAAAACGTTCGATGTTACTGTTATCGTTAGGACTATGGGGTAAGGTCTTATGATGAAATATCTTATGGAGTCGTGTGAATTCTGAGAAGAGTTGGTTGGTAAATTCCGTTCCGTTATCGGTGATCATAGTCATGGGTATTCCATGATGTGTACAGAACGATAATAGTGCTTGTAAAATGCTACGCGGTACCGTCGCGCAAGTGGTATGCTTGACCATATTTCGTAAAGACGTCCACGAAGGTCACGTACTTCTCTCCTTGGACTGTAAAGAGGTCCATGTGAATAATTCGAGTGGTTTTGTGGCTGGGGCACTATATTAAATTGAGGTCTTACAGGATTCCTATCATATTTACCTTGACCACAGATAGTACACTCATTTATGAACTTAGCGATTTGCTCTTTCATCTTAGGCCAATAGAACTTTCGGGACAAGGCTAGATAGCATTCAGTAATACCACGATGGTTGGTTTTACCGACGTGATAATTTTTGATTATCTCTTGTTGTCGGAGATACTCTTTGATATTTTCAAGTTCTGTTTTAGTCAGGACTAAATTGAGAGAGGAACTTTTAAATTTATCCTGTATAATGGGAATTATTGAGTACATAGCTAACGGTGGGCTTATTAAAAGAGCGGTCTTTACTTTAGGGTTAACATATTCCTTAATCGCGTAAATAATATCGGTCTCTAGGTTCGATTCTGTTAACGAGTGTGGCTTTCAAAAGGTTTCGTAACTTTTGGTCTTCGCGTCATCTCACCTACTACTGTAAAATGGATTTGTCTGTGAAATTTATTAAGGGGTTCATCTGTTATAGGAATCTCTACAATAGGTTGCCTGGAAGAAATTGCTATAAGCAATAAGGCCGCCAATTGTACCCTATATTGTTTTGTACCTTACATTATTGTTTATTTATAATTTGGTGTACAATAAAGAGTTTTCTATTCTATTCTATTCTATTACTAGTATGTACCGTGTCTGTAGATGAGTTAACTAGTATAGGTCGTGAAGTTACAGGTGATTTTGATGGGTTGTTAATTAGTGAACTAATTTCTTTAACGTTTTCAATCAATGCGTTAATTTCATCAATCTCTTCATTATGGATTTCTACACGAGAGAGGGCATCCGTATTCGTGTTAAGTTTTCCTTTCTTATACACGACCGTGTAGTTATATTCACTTAGTCTGAGTCGCCATCGAGTTAAACGTGAGTTTGGTTCCTTTATATTCATCATCCATTGCAATGGTTTATGGTCTGTGATTATTTTGAATTTCCTACCAAATAAATAGGGTCTAAAATACTTTGTGGCATAGTCTATGGCAAGTAATTCCTTCTCAATAGTGCTATAGTTTAATTCGCTTTCATTTAATGTGCGAGAAGCGTAACAGATGGGTCTGTCGGAACCAATCGGTCCTTGGGATAGCACTGCTCCAATAGCGACGTTAGAGGCATCTGTTGTGAGATTAAATTCTTTGCTAAAATCTGGGTATTGGAGAATTGGATCATTTGTTAAAAGGGACTTGCATTTTTCGAACGTATTTATGTAATCGGGAGTTAGAGTAATTTTACTGCCCTTTTTTAGGCACTGTGTTAGGGGCTTTGTGATACGAGCCAGATCGGGAATGAATTTTCGGTAAAACCGAGAAGGCCTAAAAATTGTCTGATTTCTTTAGGGGTCTTTGGAATGGGGTATTTTACTATAGCGGAGATTTTATCAGGGTTAGGCTTTACTCCATCTCTTGTGATGATATGTCCAAGATATGGGGTCTCAAGTTTTAAAAACTCGGACTTGTCCATCTGTATTTTGAAGTTGGACTCCCTAAGTCTTAGGAAAACTTTTTCCAGGTTTTCCAAGTGCTCCTGGAGGGATGTAGAATACACAATTATATCATCAAGATATACGAGGCATATGTTATTTTGAAGGCCTCGAAGGACATTGTCCATTACCCTTTGGAAAGTGGACGGGGAGTTCTTAAGTCCCATGGGCATTCTAAGGAACTCGAAATGGCCATGTTCTATGTTAAAAGCCGTTTTAGAAATGTCTTGGGGGTCCATTTCGACTTGATAAAAACCACTTGCCAAATCCAGAGTGATAAAATATTGGCATTTGCCCAATTTATCTAGAACGTCACTGATATTTGGGATAGGGTACTTGTCGTCTATAGTCTTGTCATTTAGTTTTCGAAAATCGACAACAAGGCGCCATTTCTGCTTTCCAGACGCGTCTGCCTTTTTGGGAACTACCCAAATGGGTGAACTCCACGCGGAATCAGAAGGCCTAATTATACCCTGTTCCAAAATTTTGGTTATCTGGTTTCTAACTTCCTCTCGGTGAACGAAAGGGTATCGGTAACTTTTTGTGTAAACGGGGACGTCGTCTGTAGTTTTAATTCGGTGTTTGACCTTATTGGTAAAAGTCAAGGGTTCACCATCTATGTAAAACACATCTGTATATTGAGAGCAAAGACGTAAGAGATTTGCTTTTTCTTCTTCATTAAGATGACTTGTACGCAAACGAGATAGAACGTCATCTACGCGATTTGTATGTTCAGTGCCTGTGCACTCAATATTACATATTTCTGCGCACGTTGGCTGGTCTAGGGAGAATATAACGTCATTAGGTGTTGGATTTTCTAACTTTACATACCCGCGACTATTGGTTACGGTCGTTAAACACTCATGAATAATACAATTGCATAACATTTGTTCATTGATTAAAACATCGCCATCCGGGGCATTTATGGGAATTCTGACTAATTTTGATGTTTTGCCTGGAATAATATCTTCATAAAGATTGATATTACGAGAATTATACACTTTGATTGAGTTCGTTGCGAAACGAGTTATCAATTTGAAATCTTTTAGGTCTATTTTAGCCTCCCATCAAGACAAAAGATCTAATCCTATTAACCCATCAAAGTAGTCGTGAAAACGATAAACGAATAATTTAATGTTCTCGCCCTCGTTAAATTCGTTAAAACATGGTAACGTTATTGAATGTTCATTTCTACTGGCACCATGCACGTTAGTTACTTCAAACGGGTCATAGTTAAGGGGATGGTGTAAGAAGTATTTGCGAACAGCCTCGGGGCTAACAAAAGATTGATTAGCACCGGTGTCTATTAAAAATTTCAAAGGGGGGGAAGAAATTTCTATATATGGTAACTGTCTCTGGGTTTGTAAATTAACATCTATTTTTGCTCTTTTGACTTCTGATCCGACTGAAAATCCTGATTCGAGTTACTGGTGCCTGGCTGTGGCTCTGCGTCACTGCTGAGCTGGTTGTCGCAAGCTAAATCGCTGTAAGGCTCGCAAGTGTTATAATTATCATAATAGTCTGTATGGTCTGGGTAATAGTCGTAAGTCTGGTCGTAGTAATAATTGGGATTGTAATATAAGTCGTCATTTAAAGCGAATTCGTTAAAGTTTACTTCTCGTGACTTAAAATAATTATTTGGAGGTGGATTCCCGTATTTGGTCCAGTCATGACCTGCCATCACAGGTAACGTTTTCGGAACATAACGCTGAACTCCACTCATAGGTTTAGGTCCGTAATTATTATTAATATATTGTGGTGGATTGTTTCTGGGCGGCATTCGGAAAACGTTGCTTTGGGGATGGTAGTTTGGTGGTGGTGCACGGAACACTTGTTGCGTGCGAGTTGGTCTGTTCTGTGGTGGGTTGGTCATATTAAATTTGAAGGGTTGAGGCGGCGGTTGGAAACCTCGTTGGCCATATGGAGTTGGCCAGTTAGGCACAGGGGGTCTCGGGGCGTTAAAACCGTTAATCGGCATAGTGGGAACTGTGAGGGGTTTCGGGATAGCCTGGTGCTTCGGCACATCGTTACGTTGTTGCAGGTAAATGATATTTAATTCCTCCTGCACAAATTCCAGAGCCTTTTCGATAGACTCCGGGCGCATACTACGTATACGTGAACCCAGGGGTTCTTTAAGACCGCGCACAAACGCCTGCATGGTAACCTTTTTATAAAGGGTCCGTTTCGCCTCAATAGTAGTCTGAATGGATTCGTGTAATGTTACATAAGTCATTATAGTACTAAACGAGGTCTGGCACTGTTCGTAAAATTCCTGCGGTGTCTTATTACCCTGTGTAGCTAACGAGAGGTCGTTATATAAAGCCGTTTCGTCGCGTTGATCTGAAAAATTATTAATAAGAGACGATCTAATACCGGTCCATGTTTCGGGAATGCCATTCGAGTTGATAGTGGATGCAGCAGGCCCTGTTATTTTATTAAGTATGCCGTTTAATAAGCATAAGTTCCCTAATTCACTACCAGGATCTGCGCTAGCATATTGAGAAACAATTCGGTCACAAATATTAATAAATCTAGTTAAGATGTTGGGATTTCCATCAAAATCGGGCGCTAGGCGTAAGGCCTTGAAAATAGTGTCCGGATCGTGAGGCATTTTGGGTTCAAATAGTCTATCTAAATTTAAATCTAACTCACTGTCTATATCTCCATTTAAGTCTACAATATTCCGACGAGCCTGTCGTGATACAGGTTCGCGGGGATAGGATTTTTCGTGACGAAAAATTTTGAGGATAAATCTTATAAGGAAGAGAGAGGAAGCAACACGAGAACAATTCAGGTGCACTTACATATATATCATCTCTGGTCTTCTCGACGAATCAAGGTCTGGATTCTCCTCCCGGTGCCGCAGCTTCTCCGTAGATTCAGGATACTCGTCTCGGGACTTGATAGCCACCCGGGTGACTCGCGAACGCGGATATCGATATTAGATGTTCCCGATGCTCGCGAACCGGCCCGCGAGTATCCTACCGACTGCGCCAATTACGTATTCTGCAGCCAGAAGGTCGAAAAAAACCCAAAGAAAAGTTACAAACTAATTTATTTATAGAAATTACAATTAATTAATTTTAGTGATTCCTATTCGAGGTATGAATCTAGAATTCACTTGAAACGGTACGTCCGGTGTCCCTCGAATAACGCTACATCAGCAGCTCGTGCCATCGGACGTCATCGCTGCAGTTGCTGGGGGCCGAATATGCTACGTTGCAATCGGCTGCAATCAGCTGGTCAGCATATGTCTTTAGGGTTCCTTACTTAACTTCTACGATAAAGTTGTTGATAACTAGGTACTTATATGTTAAACACGCAGTTTACCTAACTAAAGTAAAATAACAGTGAATGTGAGTACAACTAGCTAGCTACAGAAGAATGAAAGCGGGATACAGTGACAAAACAAATCGACAAATCGATCCCAGCATGAAATAATATTACCTATATCAATAAGTATCTACTAAAACATTAAAGTACTACTACTAAAAACTGTACTCACAAAAAATAAGCTACTTAAATACAAGAAAGAAAGATAATTATAAACACAAGAAAAAAAAGGTGGTTAGTAAGTTAAAAGGTTATCCAAAGTGCTCATACCTTTTCTAAATCCATATTGGGATTTGGCTAACAGATTTTTGCTCTCCACAAACCACTCAAGACGGTGTTTTATCAAGTGTTCTGTAATTTTGGCCAAGACAGAAGACAATGCTATTGGTCTATAGCTATTTAGATCAGAGGGATTTTTGCCTGGCTTGAGTATAGGAATAATGACTTGGGACTTCCGAGATTGAGGGACTAAACCAAATTCGAAGAATTCATTAATTAAATTGAGGAAATAAGACTTAAACTTGTCTGAAGAATTTTTAATAAATGAATATGGGATCCCATCTGGTCCAGGAGACGAATCCACTAAACCATCAAGTGCTAACTGTAGTTCTGAAAACTTAAAAGGTCTATCTAAGGAGTTAGAGCTTGGGAGGGGACAAGACGGGGATGGAAGATAGTCCATTTGGGGGACAAAAGGAGGGCACATTTTGTTTGAAAAGCCTTCTAGCCATGAACCAGGATCATTACCAGTGATACTAATGCAAAGTGATCCTCTGTAGCGCTTAACTTGTTTCCAAACTAGAGAAGCGGGGGACCTCGGAGACAGGTTTTCACAATAGTGATGCCACCCCTGCTTTTTCTTTTTTGATAGAAGTCTTGTTGCAATGGCAGCCTTTTTTGATAATTTAAGATGTTTACTCTTGTCATAGCTGCATTGTAAACCTCTTCTGTCGTTTTCCTTTCTTTGACAGCGGCTGTACATTCTGTATCCCACCAAGGTGTTGATACTCTAAATTTCTGTGGCTTTTTACGTGGAAACTGTTCGTCAGCAGTGGAAATGATTGAATCCACAAATTTTAAATAGGACTCTGCAGATCTGCCACTGTCAGGAAGAGGGAGAGCCTCAAGCCTGGTGTCAAGAGAAGAAGCGTAGGAGGACCAGTCAGCACCAGATAGACGGTATATAAGGGAAGGGGAAAAATTGTAAGTTGGGGCTGATGTATTGGGGATGGTAACATTGATGGGAAAATGGTCACTGCCATAGGAATGGGATAAGATATCGTAAGGATAGAGGCTAAGGAGGCCGAACACACAGTAAGATCAACTGCACAGATAGGGTTTTGGGTGGGAAGTACTCTACGGGTGGGGAAACCATTGTTGACAACACAAAGATTTGCGTCATCAAAGACTTCAAGAAGGGCTAAAGCAAAAGAGTCGTTATGGATAAAGTCCCATGAACAATGGTGAGCATTGAGGTCACCCATTAGGATAATGGGAGGAGGGGTGGAAGAAATGACATACAAGAGATCTGGGATCAGATTGGAATGAGGATGCGGGATATAGATAGAGAGGAATGAGATGTTGAAAGCCCTAACAGCAACAACATTAATCTCAGGGGGGATGGAGGGGAGGGGGATCTGGGAAAAAGAGAGGCAGCGTCTTACAAGTAAGCACCAGCATACCCATCCACCCTGTCATCCCGGAGACAGGAGTACCCTGGGACCCTGAAATGGGATCCAGGCACCAGCCATGATTCCGAGATGGCAATGATTGATGGGTGAAATTTATTAATTAAATGAAGGAGCTCATGCTTCCTTCTATGAATGCTTTTAACGTTCCACTGAAGCAGGGAGACTTTTTTTTCTCGGGTAGTTGTGTCAACAAAACCAATAAATTTGTTATCTCTATTTAATTATAAATATAAAAGTATTAGTATAATCTTTACAAACTTTGCTAATTAAATGAATAGTTAAACTTATTTTACCTGCCGATAAGTGTTATCTCCTGTACAACTATACATCACAACTATGGAATCAATACAGACAACATTGTCTCAAATGAGTGACATGTTCCACAAGAAAATGGCTGAATTTGACATTGCATTGCACCAATCTTCAGGTCCAGGCACTTCAAGTTTAGATATGGGTCTTGCAGCTGAGTTCACGACATTCAGAACATTCATCGTCGAAGCACTCAACACTCTCCAGCAGCAGGTGATCTTGCTTGCTCAGACAGTGGATAGTATGGAGATGCGGGGCCGTAAGAAGATCCTCCTGCTTCATGGTGTTTCAGATGATGGGAAGGAGGATACAGCACAGGTTGTGACACACATTGTGCAAGGACGTCTAGGTGTAACCGACTTTGATGTTGCCAACATAAAGTTGCCAAAAAAAATGATGGGTCGAAGCTCTCAGAAATGTAGGCCCATTCTAGTTAAGTTTAACGAATTAGCTGTCCGGAGTAAGATCTGGTTTGCCAAGACAAGGTTGAAGGGTTCGGGTATCACGATATCTGAATTCCTCACTAAGGTGCGCCACAATATGTTCCTTGCTGCTAGAGCGAAGTTTGGCGTGGCTGGATGCTGGACTAGAGACGGTGAGGTATTTGTTCATGGCCCGGATGGTGCACGGCTTCGTATAAGGTCTATTGTAGACTTGAACAATATTGCTCTAGAGACCACAAAGCAGGCAGTTGCGAAGACAACCTCTGGTACGGCGACAAGATCCAAGCGCACTAATCAGTCGAAGAAGTGATGTGTTCTGTTCTGTTTGATGTGATTTGTGTGTGTTGTTAATTGTGCAGTATTCGTTTTTCTTAACCTTTTTGTTTACATCTGTTCTCCGTATCACTTTATTTCCTTTTTTTCTATGCTTCTTATTTATTTGTGGAGGTATGTGATTAGATTGTGACAAATGTCAACTATAATGTCAAAATGTGAAATGCGTCAAGTTGAAGTCAATGTCAACTACGTTTAGTTCGTTGCGTCGATAAACCCTAATTGAATCGATTAATCGATTTTGATTGTGAGGTATTTATTGACTTTGACCGCTCGTATTTTGAATACGAGTATTAGTTTTACTTTTTTTAATATCGATTTCTTTTTGTGAATGTTTTTATTTTTATTGTTAATTTTTTTTTAAAACATTCGGCAGGTGAATACATTTATTATTTGATTGTTTACATTTTTAGAAGTAACTGTTAGTATTTATATATGTATCATTTTATATATTTATATTTATTATTTATTTTTCTTATTACTATATAAAATAATAGGTATATTATGTCCAGCTATGATAGTGATAGCGATACAGAAACGTGTATGTCCTTAAATAGTAGCGATGACAGTTTCGTTAGCATTCCTTGCCTTGCTGATTCTCTTATCTCAACTTTTTCTGATGTCCCTAGGAACTTTAATGTCATTCACATCAATGCCCAAAGTGTTCCGGCTCATTTTTCTGATATGCTGGCTAACTTCGACTGTAAAAATATCCATGCTATTCTTATTTCCGAATCCTGGCTAAAGCCATGTCTCCCTTCTACACTATATTCCCTCCCCGGTTTCAATCTCATTAGAAACGATCGTGGTGGTGGTGGTGGTGTTGCAATATATCTACGCTCTAATATTCCTTTTTCTATTGCTGATTTATCGCTGCAACCCCCTCCACTAAATGCTGGTGAACATCTCTTCATTGAAATCGGTCTTTATCACTCTAAAGTACTGCTCGGAGTCTATTACAGCCCTTCATCACGCATAGACTTCTTCTCGTCCTTTGAAAGTCTCTTGGAAAATTTAATCCCTTCTTACAGTCATACTATCATTATGGGTGATTTTAACACATGTCTGCTTAGAAATGACTTCCGCTCTTCTAATCTTTATGCCGTCCTCGACTCCTGTAATTTATCCGTTCTTCCGCTCCAAGCTACTCATAATTTTCCCAATTCTACTCCATCGCTTTTAGATCTTTTCTTTGTTTCATCAGCTGAACATGTCGCTAAACACGGCCAGTACGGTCAGCTGACGCCTTCTCCTATCATGACTTACTTTTCCTATCTTATAAACTTCGGCCACCTAAAGCCAAAGCTAAAATCCTTTTGCAGCGTAATTTTAGTGGTATTAATCTCGACAGGCTTAGGGAGGATGCCGCTAACATTGATTGGGACTCGTTGGTAATGTCCGATTCATTGGATGACAAGGTCAATATTTTTACATCGACTTTAATTTGGTTGTTTGATGTACATGCTCCTATTCGCCCTGTTAAAGTCAAACATCTTCCGGCACCCTGGCTGACTGATGACATTAAGCTCTTAATGAACAAAAAGGTGGCAGTCAAATCCAAATTCAAAACGCGTCCCACTGACGCTAATCGGAGCAAATATGTCGCCATTCGAAATCACTGCAATAAGGTGTGTAGGGATGCTCAACGCCAACATATTCATAGTTCTGTTCAGAACGGGAATCCAGCTCAAGTCTGGAAATTTCTCAAATCTATGGGGGTCGGTAAATCGCGCCAAGATAATGTTCCAAAAAACTTAGATATTAATCTTCTTAACAAACATTTCTCTGCTTCTTCGCGCTTCGATAAGGCTACGAAGTCAAACACACTCAATGATCTTTCATCTATTCCGGCACCCGATTATTCTCCATTCGTCTTTAGTCAACCGCTTGTGATGTAAAAAAGAGCATAGAAATGATCACCTCTAATGCAGTCGGCAGTGACTGTATCAGCCGTAATATTATCCTTCCTATCCTTGATAAAATCCTTCCTATCCTTTGTCATATCTTAAACCATTCGATCTCCAGCGGCAACTTTCCGTCTTCGTGGAAATTAGCCCATATAATACCTCTCCTTAAAAAAACGAATCCCACATCTTTCGCTGAATACCGTCCTATATCCATCTTACCCTTCCTGTCCAAGGTTCTTGAGCGTCTTGTTCATGATCAATTAAGCAAATTCCTTAACAAGAATTGTCTCCTTAACCCCTTTCAATTCGGTTTCCGTCCTGGTCATAGTACCGTTACTGCTCTCGTTAATATTACGGATGATATAAGATCAGCTATGGAAAAGGGCAATTTAACAATACTAGCACTGCTTGATTTTAGTAACGCATTCAATACTGTAGACTTAGATGTTTTTCTTGGTGTGCTACGCTCTATAAACATATCTCCAACGGTGATTGAATGGTTTCGTAATTACCTGTTTGGCCGCTGGCAACGTATTCGCATTGAAGATTCTTACTCTTCGTGGTGCGATACTGATGCTGGTGTCCCACAGGGTGGCGTTCTATCTCCTTTACTCTTCGCTGTTTTTATTAACACCATATCCAATCAATTAAATTCTTCCTACCACCTATATGCAGATGATCTCCAAGTTTACAGTCAAGCTCCATTACCCAGGTTGTCGGAGGCTATTACTTCAATTAATAGTGACCTTGCAAAAATATGCGAATGGAGTAAGATGTACGGCCTCAACGTGAATCCATCAAAGACTCAAGTTATCATTGTTGGCAGTTCCAAAATGACCACACGCATCGACTGGCTGCATCTTCCTAAGATCGTGCTTGACGGCATTATGATACCTTTTAGTAAAACAGTCAAAAATTTGGGTATCTACATAGATACTAATTTTACTTGGAGACCGCAGCTTCAAGACATTAGTCGGAGAATCTTCGCCTCAGCAGGTTCACTGCGAAGGCTGCGAAATTTTCTCCCTACTGCCACTAAAATTGCGCTCGCTCAACCACTTCTCCTTCCTATCCTCGACTATGCAGACACCAGCTATCTAGATCTTTCAGAAGAACAACTGAATAAACTTGAGCGACTCCAAAATTTTTGCATACGGTTCATATTTGGTCTACGCAAATATGATCATGTCTCTGTTTTTCGCGCAAAGCTCAAGTGGCTACCTATTCGACTTCGCCGGAACGCTCACATATTATCACTTCTATACAGTATTCTGTTTAATCCAACATCTCCTCCTTATCTCAAAAAACGATTTGAGTTCATCCAGGGTTCTTAAGGTCATCGGAAAACCTGAAACTGAACACACCGATGCATTCCACAAACTTCTTTAATAAATCCTTTACAGTTTGTGGAATGCATTGCCCGTGACGAGCAAATACACAAGCTTCTTTTAAATCTATGGTAAAAAATCATTTGCTCTCTTCTTGTCTTTCATAATACTTCTATTGTGTTTTACCTATTAGTATGTATTAGTGTGTAAGTATATGTATATATATATATATATATATATATATATATATATATATATATATATATATATATATATATATATATATATATATATATATATATATATATATATATATATATATATGTATGTAGTATGTAGTGTAGGTCTATGTATGTAGATTAGTATTTAAATTTATTAAATGTAAATAATTCAATGATAGTGTACGCTACCAACTGCCTTATTTCTCTCTTCAGCTCTTTGGAATGTTGGTTGCCTGGAAGAGATTGCTGTTAGTAATAAAGCTGCCAATTGTGCTACCATTTGTATGTGTATATTTTATTTTCTTTGTTTGTTGTTCTTGCTTATGTTGGTGTACAATAAAGTGTATTCTATTCTATTCTATTCTGGATCCATATTGGGTTAAGGAAGCAATTTGCGAAAGTTTTTGGGCAACGTGGGACGGTAAGCTGGAGTTATTTTTTGAAATGATATTAATGATTAAAGTGAGAAGAATTTCAAGTAGGCTGTCTTGAGAGGACACAGAAGTGTCAGAGTGTTGGGACAGAATAGCACAACCATTAGGCAAGGTGGATGGTTCCTGAGCCACCAAAGCTTGGTAAGCTACCCTGCCACAGGATGGACTCAAAGGAGCTCGGGAGCGAGGGTTAGAATAATAAGTCTTCTTATAATTTAGTTGTTGAAGATGGTTAGATGAAAGGCTAAGTACAGAATGAGAAGGGATTTGGGAATTAGGGGTCTGGGAAGGGGATTTGCTTTGAGCAACTTCGGAGAAGAGGCTCATGGATTTTGGAAAATAGTTAGAGGCTTCTTCATATGAGATGTTTTCTTGTGACATGAGTACCTTAATAGATCCCTGCCTCCCTTACTCTGGACAATTCCTATTAGTGGAGAAGTGTTGGTCAGAACAGTGAAGGCAAGTAGCCTTGCATTCCTCGACGTCACACTCATCTCCTGTGTGAGGTTGGGCAAATCGGAAACATCTTGGTTTTGAGGGGCACTGTACCTTTATTTTATTCTTTATTGTACACATATATACACAATGAATCTATACATAGGATATTTTATGTACAAAGGTGTGCTTAACTCAAAATTGAGTTTTCTTACAGCTAACCTGAGCGATAGAGAGATGAAAAGTAGAGAGGACAGTAACAAGTGTACAATGGAATAAAACTATACATAAATACACAACACATTACATACACATATAAGTCAACAAAATAATATAAATTAATATACCTATTTACCCATATATAGTATATATCAATAATTATATATTATAGTATATTCATACATAACCGGTGTGAAGTTGGCGGCCTAAAGTTAGCGGCCTGTTATAACCCGACCAAATAAAATTGTCGTTGGAAAATACATGAAAATGCTTTTCATAAAGGCTTTTTATTGCTACCTACCTACCTACCTAGGCTACCATGATGAAAAAAAGAATTTTTTTATAGATACTATGCCCAGAATTTATATTTTTCATTCTTTTGCATTTGTCTAACCAAAAATCATTACGACTTTCTTAGCATACCTTAAAGTGGAATCGAGGAACCAAATAGCTCAACCATAATGAAAAAAAGCTCGAACGAAAACCCAAATAAAGTCATGGATTTTCAGAATTCAGTCGCAGCGGCCTGTGAAAATTTACAGTTTTTGGCCCAAACCGACCCCTTACACGGCGCAAGAGTTCATAAATTTGGCCTCATTTGATAGCGATTATAACTGGCTATATACCCTATTAATTTCAGAGTGGTACTCGACCTACTATAGCCACCATAGGCGAAAAACACCAGCGGCCTATGAAGATTGTCAGTTTTCGGCCCGATAGGACACCTTGGATGGCGCTAGAGTTCATACATTTGCCTCATTTGATAGCTGTTATGAATATCTATATACCTTATTAATTCCAGGGTGGTATTTGACCTACTATAGCCACCATAGGCGAAAAACACCAGCGGACTATGAAGATTGTCAGTTGTCGGCCCGAACGGACCCCTTGATCGGCGCTAGAGTTCATAAATTAAGCCTCATTCGATAGCTGTTACGAATATCTATTCGGTTGAGTACCACTCTGGAATTAATAGGGTATATAGCTAGTTATAATAGCTATCAAATGAGGCCAAATTTATGAACTATAGCGCCGTCTAAGGGGTCCGTTCGGGCCGAAAACTGACAATCTTCATAGGCCGCTGGTGTTTTTTCGCCTATGGTGACTATAGTAGGTCGAGTACTACTCTGGAATTAAAAGGGTATATAGATAGTCATAACAGCTATCAAACGAGGCCAAATTTATGAACTCTAGCGCCGTCTAACGGGTCCGTTCGAGCCGAAAACTGACAATCTTCATAGGCCGCTGGTTTTTTTTCGCCTATGGTGGCTATAGTAGGTTGAGTACCACTCTGAAATTAATAGGGTATATAAATCATCATAACAACTATCATATGAGGCCAAATTTATGAACTCTAGCGCCGTCTAAGCGGTCCGTTTGGGCCGAAAACTGACAATCTTCATAGGCCGCTGGTGTTTTTCGCCTATGGTGGCTATAGTAGGTCGAGTACCACTCTTGAATTGATAGGGTTTACAGATATTTATAATAGCTATCAAATAAAGCCAAATTTATGAACTCTAGCGCCGTCTAAGGGGTCCGTTCGGGCCGAAAACTGACAATCTTCATAGGCCGCTGTTGTTTTTCGCCTATGATGGCTATAGTAGGCCGAGTACCACTCTGGAGTTAATAGGGTATATAGATATTCATAACAGCTATCAAATGAGGCTAAATTTATGAACTCTAGCGCCGTCTAAGGGGACCGTTCGGGCCGAAAACTGACAATCTTCATAGGCCGCTGGGTTTTTTTCGCCTATGGTGGCTATAGTAGGTTGAGTACCACTCTGAAATTAATAGGGTATATAGATCATCATAACAGCTATCAAATGAGGCCAAATTTATGAACTCTAGCGTCGTCTAAGCGGTCCGTTCGGGACGAAAACTGACAATCTTCATAGGCTGCCGGTGTTTTTTCGCCTATGGTGGCTATTGTAGGTCGAGTACCACTCTGGAATTAATAGGGTATATAGATATTCATAACAGCTATCAAATGAGGCTAAATTTATGAACTCTAGCGCCGTCTAAGGGGACCGTTCGGGCCGAAAACTGACAATCTTCATAGGCCGCTGGGTTTTTTTCGCCTATGGTGGCTATAGTAGGTTGAGTACCACTCTGAAATTAATAGGGTATATAAATTATTATAACAACTATCATATGAGGCCAAATTTATGAACTCTAGCGCCGTCTAAGCGGTCCGATCGGGACGAAAACTGACAATCTTCATAGGCCGCTGGTGTTTTTCGCCTATGGTGGCTATAGCAGGTCGAGTACCACTCTGGAATTAATAGGGTATATAGATATTCATAGCAGCTATCAAATGAGGCCAAATTTATGAACTCGAGCGCCGTCTAAGCGGTCCGTTCGGGCCAAAAACTGACAATCTTCATAGGCCGCTGGTGTTTTTCGCCTATGGTGGCTATAGTAGGTCGAGTACCACTCTTGAATTGATAGGGTTTACAGATATTTATAATAGCTATCAAATAAAGCCAAATTTATGAACTCTAGCGCCGTCTAAGGGGTCCGTTCGGGCCGAAAACTGACAATCTTCATAGGCCGCTGGGTTTTTTTCGCCTATGGTGGCTATAGTAGGTTGAGTACCACTCTGAAATTAATAGGGTATATAAATTATTATAACAACTATCATATCAGGCCAAATTTATGAACTCTAGCGCCGTCTAAGCGGTCCGATCGGGACGAAAACTGACAATCTTCATAGGCCGCTGGTGTTTTTCGCCTATGGTGGCTATAGTAGGTCGAGTACCAATCTGGAATTAATAGGGTATATAGATATTCATAACAGCTATCAAATGAGGCTAAATTTATGAACTATAGCGCCGTCTAACGGGTCCGTTCGGGCCGAAAACTGACAATCTTCATAGGCCGCTGGTGCTTTTTCGCCTATGGTGGCTATAGTAGGTCGAGTACCACTCTAGAATTAATAGGGTATATAGATAGTCATAACAGCCATCAAATGAGGCCAAATTTATGAACTCTAGCGCCGTCTAAGCGGTCCGTTCGGGCCGAAAACTGACAATCTTCATAGGCCGCTGGTGTTTTTCGCCTATGGTGGCTATAGTAGGTCGAGTACCACTCTTGAATTGATAGGGTATACAGATATTTATAATAGCTATCAAATAAAGTCAAATTTATGAACTCTAGCGCCGTCTAAGGGGTCCGTTCGGGCCGAAAACTGACAATCTTCATAGGCCGCTGTTGTTTTTCGCCTATGATGGCTATAGTAGGTCGAGTATCACTCTAGAGTTAATAGGGTATATAGATATTCATAACAGCTATCAAATGAGGCTAAATTTATGAACTCTAGCGCCGTCTAAGGGGACCGTTCGGGCCGAAAACTGACAATCTTCATAGGCCGCTGGTTTTTTTTCGCCTATGGTGGCTATAGTAGGTTGAGTACCACTCTGAAATTAATAGGGTATATAGATCATCATAACAGCTATCATATGAGGCCAAATTTATGAACTCGAGCGCCGTCTAAGCGGTCCGTTCGGGACGAAAACTGACAATCTTCATAGGCTGCCGGTGTTTTTTCGCCTATGGTGGCTATTGTAGGTCGAGTACCACTCTGGAATTAATAGGGTATATAGATATTCATAACAGCTATCAAATGAGGCTAAATTTATGAACTCTAGCGCCGTCTAAGGGGACCGTTCGGGCCGAAAACTGACAATCTTCATAGGCCGCTGGTTTTGTTTCGCCTATGGTGGCTATAGTAGGTTGAGTACCACTCTGAAATTAATAGGGTATATAAATCATCATAACAACTATCATATGAAGCCAAATTTTTGAACTCTAGCGCCGTCTAAGCGGTCCGATCGGGACGAAAACTGACAATCTTCATAGGCCGCTGGTGTTTTTCGCCTATGGTGGCTATAGTAGGTCGAGTACCAATCTGGAATTAATAGTGTTAGAATTATCACTCAGTAAGGAGGCGGAGCCCAGCGCAACGTCATCGTGACGCGTGTGGAGTGGGATTGCTTAGTGGGGATAGTGGCAGATTTCGACGCGACAGTGTCGTTGGGACTCACTTTTGCTGGAGCACTTGGGTGTGCTGGACGTGTTTAGAGATCTATTAGAATTATTCATTCCAATTGTATTTTTTTTGGATTAAGTCCAATTGTAAATGTAACAGAATTAAAGATTGTGATTTAGGTTATTTTCAGTTTCTTTTTTTTAATTAAACCTACTTCTGGTTTGTAAAATCAGAAGTGGGATTCGAAAACAAAAGCCCACGTGACTGCCTGCTGATCTGCAGCGAAATCCGTGTTTTTCATTTTTTAATATTTTTTTGAATTTCTACCCACTTTTATTTTTTTTCTCTCGTTAATTTAATAATGTTGTGTTCTGTTAAGCTGTAAGTACTTTTATTTTAATAATGTCGGGTCGTTCTTCGCGGTCTAAAAGTAAAAGTGGCGATCCAGTAAAACGTAGTAAAAGACGCGAACATTCTTCGAAGAGATCACGATCGCGACGTCGTGAAAACAGCTCATCTAACGAAGTTTTGGATACCATCATGAGTAGTTTAACTGCTATTGAGGTTAAGCTAATTACCTCAAGCTCAGTAGCATCACGTCCAGCACAAGAACCCCAAACTCCATCACCACCACTCCCAGGTGGTAAGGTCAGCGAATTTGGTGAGTCAGTTCCAAATTTTAATGAGAACAGTGCGGACAAAATTGTGAGTGCATTATCATCTTTGCTGCAAGTAAAGCCTAGTCACTATTACATCTCCAATTTTGATCCGGGTGTTCATGACTTTGACGTTTGGTGCGCAGAGGTTGATCGTGGACGTGAGCTCAATCGTTGGGACGACCATGAGTGCTTGTCACGCATCGGAAAATGTCTGAGGGGTGATGCACGCACGTGGTTGAACGATTGGGTGTCCGACGATCGCACGTGGACAAATTTAAAACTTGAATTCGTTCACTCTGTCCGCGGAGCGTCAATATCGCTAACATTTTGTTCGAAGTAATGTGTGTTGATTCGACGAATTTTACCACTTATGCGTAATACGTACGAAAGTCTTTGCTGCGCTTGAATATTGTGAAAGGTCTATCGGATGACCTAAAAACCGCTATTGTCATCAGTGGTATAACGGACCCGCAAGTACAAGCTGTCGCATACAATGCCAAGTCGCAAACTAGTGAGCTGGTGGAATTTCATTCAATATACTTGAAACTTAAATAGGATTTTAGAAATGCCCCTACTAAATTTGTCCATCCGTTAACTGAAAATTGTTTTGAACCTCACAAGCGTCCAGTCGGTACTTCACAAACGGTTATGAAATGTTTTAAATGCGGCGGTGTAGACCATATGCAATCACGTTGCCCTAAAAAGTAGAAATCCGAATCCAACAACACAGAAGCGAAATCTGCAATGCCAATTAATAAGTCACCTTTGTTATCTTGCATGTACTGCCACAAGGTAGGGACATTCTATTGGTAGATGTTTTGATAAACAGCACAACAAATTGACAACTCCGTCTAAAGTAAAATTTTGTCAGAAGTTGCCCGACACAGCAACATCATGACAGCAACCATCAGAGGGGTTCTAGCAAACGTTTTGGTTGAAAGCGGTTCTGATATCTCTTTATTTCTAGGCCAGTTTTTAATCATCTTAATTGCAATAGGATTCCCTCATACCGCTCAATGCGTGTAATCGGTAGTCAACTCATCGAGTCTACCTGCTATGTCACAACTGATATTAAGTGTCCAGAGATATCATTAGAGGTAAATCTATTCGTAGTGCCATCTGAAACCATCGGTGCTTCTGTACTGTACTGTAGTTCTTCTGTAATAGGCACCGATGTCTTAAATCAAAAACAAGTAGCTTATATGCGCACCGGTGATATAAAACGGCTCATTAGGGTAGAAAGTGATTCACGGGTGCTTCACTGACGCAACACAGATTTCATCGATACCTCCTTGGTAGGCGAGGAGAGAAATCGACTACTTTCGCTAGTAAAGGAGTTTTCAGAGTCATTCGTTAATGGCACTGTGACGTTCACTGACAATACTGGCTGTATGGAAATAAGGGTAAATAGTGATGTGTCGGTGCGCTATCGGCCCAATAAGCTCTAGGTTGATGAGACAGCGCGAGTTCTTGATATCCTGAATGACTTGTTCGGTAAGGGAATAATCAGGGAGTCCCAATCTGAGTATGCGAGTCCTTTCATGCTCGTTATGATAAAAGACGGGTCTGATGGGATGTGCGTTACTATCGCGCTATAAATGCGATTACTATTAAAGACTGATTTTCTTTGCCTTTGATAGATGGCCATATCGACAAGTTAGGTAGTAGTAAACTTTTCACTAGTCTTGATATGACAACCAGATTTCATCAAATACCAATGAGGGATAATGAATCTATTAGCAAAACAGTGTTCGTTACACCGGAAGGCTATTTTGAATACACCAAGATGCCTTACGGTCTGACCAATGCACCTGTGGTATATCAAAAAAATCATATCAAGCACTTTAAAAACTCTTTTAGATACTGGGCCTTACCTATATCGATGACGTATTGCTTTTAACTGATTCGGTTGATGGTCTGGATTTGTTGAGCCAGGTGCTTGCTGTTCTAACTACTGCGGGGTTTTCTATAAATCTGAAGAAGTGCGCCTTCCTAAAGACTGAGGTAGAATACTTGGGCCGACGCATTAGCCAAGGTCAGGTACGGCCGAGTTCTGGGAAGGTGGATGCCTTGGTAAAATCAGCGAAGCCCACTGGCGTCAAGCAAGTACGGCAATTTTTGGGTCTGGCCGGGTATTTTAGATGATACATCGCTAATTACGCAGCCAAAACAGCTTGCATCGCAAATCTTACAAAAAAGAGGAGAACCTTTTATTTGGGGTGGCGATCAAGACGCGTCGCGTAGTTACATCATTCGTTGTTTAACTGAGGAGCTCGTGATATTTGATTCCAAATTGCCTACTGAACTTCATACAGACGCTAGTGCGATCCGTTACGGAGCTGTCTTACTATTACAGAAACGTTGATGGGGGATGTAGCCCTCAACAGTTCTCGTCGGAACCGCGGGGCATTGATTTCTTTGGGACAACGGCGTACCTTGGAGCTGTTGGAATCTGGTCGACGACAGCGGGATTGTCGCGTGGATGAAGGGCGGAGGCAACCTCCTATATATGCTTTGGGTGGCTTTGTTTGTTGGCAGGATTTCGCGGCTGCATGGCGTTGGCTGCATGGGGGGGGGTCCTTGCAAGGTCGTCGAGATCCTCCCTCATTGCTGTTATGGGCTGGAGCGTCTGGCAGGGTCCTGTGGCAAGCGGACTCGAGCAGCTGCAGAACGTATGGACGCCGGAGGCGTGTGCCGTGGCGAAGCGCATGCCGTGGCGAAGCGCGTGCCGTGGCGACGCGCATGCCGTGGCGAGGCGTGTGCTATGGCGAGGCGCATGCAGTGGCGAGGCGTGTGCTAAGGCGAGGCACATGCCGTGGCGAGGCGTGTGCTATGGCGAGGCACATGCCGTGGCGAGACGTGTGCAGCTTTCTTCGTGGCGGGTGACTGGCTGTCACGCGCGCTTGCCTTTGTGCAGCTACCTATGGCGTGAACAGTAGTTTTGGGACCATGCGCGCTTGCCTTTGTGCAGCTACCTATGGCATGTGTCGGGACCATGCGCGCTTGCCTTTGTGCAGCTACCTATGGCATGTGTCGGGACCATGCGCGCTTGCCTTTGTGCAGCTACCTATGGCATGTGTCGGGACCATGCGCGCTTGCCTTTGTGCAGCTACCTATGGCATGTGTCGGGACCATGTGCGCTTGCCTTTGTGCAGCTACCTATGGCATGTGTCGGGACCATGTGCGCTTGCCTTTGTGCAGCTACCTATGGCATGTGTCGAACCACGCGCGCTTGCCTTTGTGCAGCTACCTATGGCGTGAACAGTAGTTTTGGGACCATGCGCGCTTGCCTTTGTGCAGCTACCTATGGCATGTGTCGAGACCGTGCGCGCTTGCATCAGTGCAGCTACCTATGGCATGTGTCGAACCACGCGCGCTTGCCTTTGTGCAGCTACCTATGGCGTGAGCAGTCGTTTTGGGACCATGCGCGCTTGCCTTTGTGCAGCTACCTATGGCATGTGTCGAGACCGTGCACGCTTGCATCAGTGCAGCTACCTATGGCACGTGTCGAACCACGCGCGCTTGCCTTTGTGCGGCTACCTCTGGCGTGAGTAGTAGTCATGTTTGACGAGGATATCCTATGGTGCGGATATAGGCTGCTGGGGCTTGCAAGTTGCAGCTACCTATGCCGCGAACCGTTTACCCTTAGTTAATTAGTATCGTTTTCCTTGGTGGTGCCACCTTAGTTATAAAAAGTACTTACTAGGTTTTCCTAGCTGCCTTGTTGCCTTTTCTTACCTTTTATCTGCCTTAGTTGGAACCGCTTGAGTGCACGCTTGCGCGTTCCATTCTGATGGTAGAAGTTGTCCCCAAATGTTGCTAACGGTACTACGTTTCAGACGACGACTCTACCGAAGCCACCATGAGCGGTTCTATCCAGGGACCCAACCAGAGACAAGCGGTCGAGGACGACGCTCCGTCAGGAGAAGCCGTGTTAGAATTATCACCCAGTAAGGAGGCGGAGCCCAGCGCAACGTCATCGTGACGCGTGTGGAGTGGGATTGCTTAGTGGGGATAGTGGCAGATTTCGACGCGACAGTGTCGTTGGGACTCACTTTTGCTGGAGCACTTGGGTGTGCTGGACGTGTTTAGAGATCTATTAGAATTATTCATTCCAATTGTATTTTTTTTGGATTAAGTCTAATTGTAAATGTAACTTCTGTTAAAGATTGTGATTTAGGTTATTTTCAGTTTCTTTTTTTTAATTAAACCTACTTCTGGTTTGTAAAAATAGGGTATATAGATATTCATAACAGCTATCAAATGAGGCCAAATTTATGAACTCGAGCGCCGTCTAAGCGGTCCGTTTGGGCCAAAAACTGACAATCTTCATAGGCCGCTGGTGTTTTTCGCCTATGGTGGCTATAGCAGGTCGAGTACCACTCTGGAATTAATAGGGTATATAGATATTCATAACAGCTATCAAATGAGACCAAATTTATGAACTCGAGCGCCATCTAAGCGGTCCTTTCGGGCCGAAAACTGACAATCTTCATAGGCCGCTGGTGTTTTTTCGCCTATGGTGGCTATAGTAGGTCGAGTACCACTCTGTAGTTAATAGGGTATATAGATAGTCATAACAGCTATCAAATGAGGCCAAATTTATGAACTCTAGCGCCGTCTAAGCGGTCCGTTCGGGCCGAAAACTGACAATCTTCATAGGCCGCTGGTGTTTTTTCGCCTATGGTGGCTATAGTAGGTCGAGTACCACTCTGGAATTAATAGGGTATATAGCCAGTTATAATAGCTATCAAATGAGGCCAAATTTATGAACTCTAGCGCCGTCTAAGCGGTCCGTTCGGGCCGAAAACTGACAATCTTCATAGGCCGCTGGTGTTTTTTCGCCTATGGTGGCTATAGTAGGTCGAGTACCACTCTGTAGTTATTAGGGTATATAGATAGTCATAACAGCTATCAAATAAGGCCAAATTTATGAACTCTAGCGCCGTCTAAGCGGTCCGTTCGGGCCGAAAACTGACAATCCTCATAGGCCGCTGGTGTTTTTTCGCCTATGGTGGCTATAGTAGGTCGAATACCACTCTGTAGTTAATAGGGTATATAGATAGTCATAATATCTATCAAATGAGGCCAAATTTATGAACTCGAGCGCCATCTAAGCGGTCCGTTTGGGCCGAAAACTGACAATCTTCATAGGCCGCTGGTGTTTTTTCGCCTATGGTGGCTATAGTAGGTCGAGTACCACTCTGTAGTTAAAAGGGTAAATAGATAGTCATAATATCTATCAAATGAGGCCAAATTTATGAACTCTAGCGCCGTCTAAGCGGTCCGTTCGGGCCGAAAACTGACAATCTTCATAGGCCGCTGGTGTTTTTTCGCCTATGGTGGCTATAGTTGGTCGAGTTCCACTCTGGAATTAATAAGTTATATAAATAGTCATAACAGCTATCAAATGAGGCCAAATTTATGAACTCGAGCGCCGTCTAAGCGGTCCGTTCGGGCCGAAAACTGACAATCTTCATAGGCCGCTGGTGTTTTTTCGCCTATGGTGGCTATAGTAGGTCGAGTACCACTCTGGAATTAATAGGGTATATAGATAGTCATAACAGCTATCAAATGAGGCCAAATTTATGAACTCTAGCGCCGTCTAAAGGGTCCGTCCGGGCCGAAAACTAACAATCTTCATAGGCCGCTGGTGTTTTTCGCTTATGGTGGCTATAGTAGGTCGAGTACCACTCTGTAGTTAAAAGGGTAAATAGATAGTCATAATATCTATCAAATGAGGCCAAATTTATGAACTCTAGCGCCGTCTAAGCGGTCCGTTCGGGCCGAAAACTGACAATCTTCATAGGCCGCTGGTGTTTTTTCGCCTATGGTGGCTATAGTAGGTCGAGTACCACTCTGGAATTAATAGGGTATATAGATAGTCATAACAGCTATCAAATGAGGCCAAATTTATGAACTCTAGCGCCGTCTAAAGGGTCCGTCCGGGCCGAAAACTAACAATCTTCATAGGCCGCTGGTGTTTTTTCGCCTATGGTGGCTATAGTAGGTCGAGTACCACTCTGCAGTTTATAGGGTATATAGATAGTCATAACAGCTATCAAATGAGGCCAAATTTATGAACTCGAGCGCCGTCTAAGCGGTCCGTTCGGGCCGAAAACTGACAATCTTTATAGGCCGCTGGTGTTTTTTCGCCTATGGTGGCTATAGTAGGTCGAATACCACTCTGTAGTTAATAGGGTATATAAATAGTCATAACAGCTATCAAATGAGGCCAAAGTTATGAACTCGAGCGCCGTCTAAGCGGTCCGTTCGGGCCGAAAACTGACAATCTTCATAGGCCGCTGGTGTTTTTTCGCCTATGGTGGCTATAGTAGGTCGAATACCACTCTGTAGTTATTAGGGTATATAGATAGTCATAACAGCTATCAAATGAGGCCAAATTTATGAACTCTAGCGCCGTCTAAGCGGTCCGTTCGGGCCGAAAACTGACAATCTTCATAGGCCGCTGGTGTTTTTTCGCCTATGGTGGCTATAGTAGGTCGAGTACCACTCTGTAGTTAATAAGGTATATAGATAGTCATAACAGCCATCAAATGAGGCCAAATTTATGAACTCTAGCGCCGTCTAAGCGGTCCGTTCGGGCCGAAAACTGACAATCTTCATAGGCCGCTGGTGTTTTTTCGCCTATGGTGGCTATAGTAGGTCGAGTACCACTCTGGAATTAATAGGGTATATAGATAGTCATAACAGCTATCAAATGAGGCCAAATTTATGAACTCTAGCGCCGTCTAAAGGGTCCGTTCCAGCCGAAAACTGACAATCTTCATAGGCCGCTGGTGTTTTTCCGCCTATGGTGGCTATAGTAGGTCGAGTACCACTCTGGAATTAATAGGGTATATAGCCAGTTATAATATGTATCAAATGAGGCCAAATTTATGAACTCGAGCGCCGTCTAAGCGGTCCGTTCGGGCCGAAAACTGACAATCTTCATAGGCCGCTGGTGTTTTTCGCCTATGGTGGCTATAGCAGGTCGAGTACCACTATGGAATTAATAGGGTATATAGATATTCATAACAGCTATCAAATGAGGCCAAATTTATGAACTCTAGCGCCGTCTAAGCGGTCCGTTCGGGCCGAAAACTGACAATCTTCATAGGCCGCTGGTGTTTTTCGCCTATGGTGGCTATAGTAGGTCGAGTACCACTCTGGCATTAATAGGGTATATAGATATTCATAACAGCTATTAAATGAGGCTAAATTTATGAACTCTACCGCCGTCTAAGGGGTCCGTTCCAGCCGAAAACTGACAATCTTCATAGGCCGCTGGTGTTTTTTCGCCTATGGTGGCTATAGTAGGTCGAGTACCACTCTGGAATTAATAGGGTATATAGCCAGTTATAATATGTATCAAATGGGGCCAAATTTATGAACTCGAGCGCCGTCTAAGCGGTCCGTTTGGGCCGAAAACTGACAATCTTCATAGGCCGCTGGTGTTTTTCGCCTATGGTGGCTATAGCAGGTCGAGTACCACTCTGGAATTAATAGGGTATATAGATATTCATAACAGCTATCAAATGAGGCCAAATTTATGAACTCTAGCGCCGTCTAAAGGGTCCGTTCGGGCCGAAAACTGACAATCTTTATAGGCCGCTGGTGTTTTTTCGCCTATGGTGGCTATAGTAGGTCGAGTACCACTCTGGAATTAATAGGGTATATAGATAGTCATAACAGCTATCAAATGAGGCCAAATTTATGAACTCTAGCGCCGTCTAAAGGGTCCGTTGGGGCCGAAAACTGACAATCTTCATAGGCCGCTGGTGTTTTTCGCCTATGGTGGCTATAGTAGGTCGAGTACCACTCTGTTGTTAATAGGGTATATAGATAGTCATAACAGCTATCAAATAAGGCCAAATTTATGAACTCTAGCGCCGTCTAAGCGATCCGTTCGGGCCGAAAACTGACAATCTTCATAGGCCACTGGAGTTTTTTCGCCTATGGTGGCTATAGTAGGTCGAGTACCACTCTGTAGTTAATAGGGTATATAGATAGTCATAACAGCTATCAAATAAGGCCAAATTTATGAACTCTAGCGCCGTCTAAGCGGTCCGTTCGGGCCGAAAACTGACAATCCTCATAGGCCGCTGGTGTTTTTTCGCCTATGGTGGCTATAGTAGGTCGAGTACCACTCTGTTGTTAATAGGGTATATAGATAGTCATAACAGCTATCAAATAAGGCCAAATTTATGAACTCTAGCGCCGTCTAAGCGGTCCGTTCGGGCCGAAAACTGACAATCTTCATAGGCCGCTGGTGTTTTTTCGCCTATGGTGGCTATAGTAGGTCGAGTACCACTCTGTAGTTAATAGGGTATATAGATAGTCATAACAGCTATCAAATAAGGCCAAATTTATGAACTCTAGCGCCGTCTAAGCGGTCCGTTCGGGCCGAAAACTGACAATCCTCATAGGCCGCTGGTGTTTTTTCGCCTATGGTGGCTATAGTAGGTCGAATACCACTCTGTAGTTAATAGGGTATATAGATAGTCATAATATCTATCAAATGAGGCCAAATTTATGAACTCGAGCGCCATCTAAGCGGTCCGTTCGGGCCGAAAACTGACAATCTTCATAGGCCGCTGGTGTTTTTTCGCCTATGGTGGCTATAGTAGGTCGAGTACCACTCTGTAGTTAAAAGGGTAAATAGATAGTCATAATATCTATCAAATGAGGCCAAATTTATGAACTCTAGCGCCGTCTAAGCGGTCCGTTCGGGCCGAAAACTGACAATCTTCATAGGCCGCTGGTGTTTTTTCGCCTATGGTGGCTATAGTTGGTCGAGTTCCACTCTGGAATTAATAAGTTATATAAATAGTCATAACAGCTATCAAATAAGGCCAAATTTATGAACTCTAGCGCCGTCTAAGCGGTCCGTTCGGGCCGAAAACTGACAATCTTCATAGGTCACTGGAGTTTTTTCGCCTATGGTGGCTATAGTAGGTCGAGTACCACTCTGTAGTTAATAGGGTATATAGATAGTCATAACAGCTATCAAATAAGGCCAAATTTATGAACTCTAGCGCCGTCTAAGCGGTCCGTTCGGGCCGAAAACTGACAATCCTCATAGGCCGCTGGTGTTTTTTCGCCTATGGTGGCTATAGTAGGTCGAGTACCACTCTGTTGTTAATAGGGTATATAGATAGTCATAACAGCTATCAAATAAGGCCAAATTTATGAACTCTAGCGCCGTCTAAGCGGTCCGTTCGGGCCGAAAACTGACAATCTTCATAGGCCGCTGGTGTTTTTTCGCCTATGGTGGCTATAGTAGGTCGAGTACCACTCTGTAGTTAATAGGGTATATAGATAGTCATAACAGCTATCAAATGAGGCCAAATTTATGAACTCTAGCGCCGTCTAAGCGGTCCGTTCGGGCCGAAAACTGACAATCCTCATAGGCCGCTGGTGTTTTTTCGCCTATGGTGGCTATAGTAGGTCGAATACCACTCTGTAGTTAATAGGGTATATAGATAGTCATAATATCTATCAAATGAGGCCAAATTTATGAACTCGAGCGCCATCTAAGCGGTCCGTTCGGGCCGAAAACTGACAATCTTCATAGGCCGCTGGTGTTTTTTCGCCTATGGTGGCTATAGTAGGTCGAGTACCACTCTGTAGTTAATAGGGTATATAAATAGTCATAACAGCTATCAAATGAGGCCAAAGTTATGAACTCGAGCGCCGTCTAAGCGGTCCGTTCGGGCCGAAAACTGACAATCTTCATAGGCCGCTGGTGTTTTTTCGCCTATGGTGGCTATAGTAGGTCGAATACCACTCTGTAGTTAATAGGGTATATAGATAGTCATAACAGCTATCAAATGAGGCCAAATTTATGAACTCTAGCGCCGTCTAAGCGGTCCGTTCGGGCCGAAAACTGACAATCTTCATAGGCCGCTGGTGTTTTTTCGCCTATGGTGGCTATAGTAGGTCGAGTACCACTCTGTAGTTAATAGGGTATATAGATAGTCATAACAGCTATCAAATGAGGCCAAATTTATGAACTCTAGCGCCGTCTAAGCGGTCCGTTCGGGCCGAAAACTGACAATCTTCATAGGCCGCTGGTGTTTTTTCGCCTATGGTGGCTATAGTAGGTCGAGTACCACTCTGGAATTAATAGGGTATATAGATAGTCATAACAGCTATCAAATGAGGCCAAATTTATGAACTCTAGCGCCGTCTAAAGGGTCCGTTCCAGCCGAAAACTGACAATCTTCATAGGCCGCTGGTGTTTTTTCGCCTATGGTGGCTATAGTAGGTCGAGTACCACTCTGGAATTAATAGGGTATGTAGCCAGTTATAATATGTATCAAATGAGGCCAAATTTATGAACTCGAGCGCCGTCTAAGCGGTCCGTTCGGGCCGAAAACTGACAATCTTCATAGGCCGCTGGTGTTTTTCGCCTATGGTGGCTATAGTAGGTCGAGTACCACTCTGGCATTAATAGGGTATATAGATATTCATAACAGCTATTAAATGAGGCTAAATTTATGAACTCTACCGCCGTCTAAGGGGTCCGTTCCAGCCGAAAACTGACAATCTTCATAGGCCGCTGGTGTTTTTTCGCCTATGGTGGCTATAGTAGGTCGAGTACCACTCTGGAATTAATAGGGTATATAGCCAGTTATAATATGTATCAAATGGGGCCAAATTTATGAACTCGAGCGCCGTCTAAGCGGTCCGTTTGGGCCGAAAACTGACAATCTTCATAGGCCGCTGGTGTTTTTCGCCTATGGTGGCTATAGCAGGTCGAGTACCACTCTGGAATTAATAGGGTATATAGATATTCATAACAGCTATCAAATGAGGCCAAATTTATGAACTCTAGCGCCGTCTAAAGGGTCCGTTCGGGCCGAAAACTGACAATCTTTATAGGCCGCTGGTGTTTTTTCGCCTATGGTGGCTATAGTAGGTCGAGTACCACTCTGGAATTAATAGGGTATATAGATAGTCATAACAGCTATCAAATGAGGCCAAATTTATGAACTCTAGCGCCGTCTAAAGGGTCCGTTGGGGCCGAAAACTGACAATCTTCATAGGCCGCTGGTGTTTTTCGCCTATGGTGGCTATAGTAGGTCGAGTACCACTCTGTTGTTAATAGGGTATATAGATAGTCATAACAGCTATCAAATAAGGCCAAATTTATGAACTCTAGCGCCGTCTAAGCGGTCCGTTCGGGCCGAAAACTGACAATCTTCATAGGCCACTGGAGTTTTTTCGCCTATGGTGGCTATAGTAGGTCGAGTACCACTCTGGAATTAATAGGGTATAGAGCCAGTTATAATAGCTATCAAATGAGTCCAAATTTATGAACTCTAGCGCCGTCTAAGCGGTCCGTTTGGGCCGAAAACTGACAATCTTCATAGGCCGCTGGTGTTTTTTCGCCTATGGTGGCTATAGTAGGTCGAGTACCACTCTGGCATTAATAGGGTATATAGATATTCATAACAGCTATTAAATGAGGCTAAATTTATGAACTCTACCGCCGTCTAAGGGGTCCGTTCCAGCCGAAAACTGACAATCTTCATAGGCCGCTGGTGTTTTTTCGCCTATGGTGGCTATAGTAGGTCGAGCACCACTCTGTAGTTAATAGGGTATATAGATAGTCATAACCGCTATCAAATAAGGCCAAATTTATGCACTCGAGCGCCGTCTAAGCGGTCCGTTCGGGCCGAAAACTGACAATCTTCATAGGCCGCTGGTGTTTTTTCGCCTATGGTGGCTATAGTAGGTCGAGTACCACTCTGTAGTTAATAGGGTATATAGATAGTCATAATATCTATCAAATGAGGCCAAATTTATGAACTCGAGCGCCATCTAAGCGGTCCGTTTGGGCCGAAAACTGACAATCTTCATAGGCCGCTGGTGTTTTTCGCCTATGGTGGCTATAGCAGGTCGAGTACCACTCTGGAATTAATAGGGTATATAGATATTCATAACAGCTATCAAATGAGGCCAAATTTATGAACTCGAGCGCCGTCTAAGCGGTCCGTTCGGGCCGAAAACTGGCAATCTTCATAGGCCACTGGTGTTTTTTCGCCTATGGTGGCTATAGTAGGTCGAATACCACTCTGTAGTTAATAGGGTATATATATAGTCATAACAGCTATCAAATAAGGCCAAATTTATGCACTCGAGCGCCGTCTAAGCGGTCCGTTCGGGCCGAAAACTGACAATCCTCATAGGTCGCTGGTGTTTTTTCGCCTATGGTGGCTATAGTAGGTCGAATACCACTCTGTAGTTAATAGGGTATATAGATAGTCATAATATCTATCAAATGAGGCCAAATTTATGAACTCGAGCGCCATCTAAGCGGTCCGTTTGGGCCGAAAACTGACAATCTTCATAGGCCGCTGGTGTTTTTTCGCCTATGGTGGCTATAGTAGGTCGAGTACCACTCTGTAGTTAAAAGGGTAAATAGATAGTCATAACAGCTATCAAATGAGGCCAAATTTATGAACTCGAGCGCCGTCTAAGCGGTCCGATCGGGCCGAAAACTGACAATCTTCATAGGCCGCTGGTGTTTTTTCGCCTATGGTGGCTATAGTAGGTCGAGTACCACTCTGGAATTAATAGGGTATATAGACAGTTATAATAGCTATAAAATGAAATCAAATTTATGAACTCTAGCGCCGTCCAAGGGGTCCCCGTTCGGGCCGAAAACTGACAATCTTCATAGGCCGCGGGTGTTTTTTCGCCTATGGTTGCTATATTAGGTCGAGTACCACACTGGAATTAATCGTGTATATAGATATTCATAACAGCTATCAAATGAGACCAAATTTATTAACTCTAGCGCCGTCTAAGGGGTCCGTTCGGGCCGAAAACTGACAATCTTCACAGGCCGCGGGATTTTTGTCTTCTATGGTGGCTATAGTAGGTCGAGTACCACTCTGGAATTAATAGGGTATATAGATAGTCATAACAGCTATCAAATGAGGCCAAATTTATGAACTCTAGCGCCGTCTAAAGGGTCCGCCCGGGCCGAAAACTAACAATCTTCATAGGCCGCTGGTGTTTTTCGCCTATGGTGGCTATAGTAGGTCGAGTACCACTCTGTAGTTAATAGGGTATATAGATAGTCATAACAGCTATCAAATGAGGCCAAATTTATGAACTCTAGCGCCGTCTAAGCGGTCCGTTCGGGCCGAAAACTGACAATCTTCATAGGCCGCTGGTGTTTTTTCGCCTATGGTGGCTATAGTAGGTCGAGTACCACTCTGGAATTAATAGGGTATATAGACAGTCATAACAGCTATCAAATGAGGCCAAATTTATGAACTCTAGCGCCGTCTAAAGGGTCCGTTCCAGCCGAAAACTGACAATCTTCATAGGCCGCTGGTGTTTTTTCGCCTATGGTGGCTATAGTAGGTCGAGTACCACTCTGGAATTAATAGGGTATATAGCCAGTTATAATATGTATCAAATGAGGCCAAATTTATGAACTCGAGCGCCGTCTAAGCGGTCCGTTCGGGCCGAAAACTGACAATCTTCATAGGCCGCTGGTGTTTTTCGCCTATGGTGGCTATAGTAGGTCGAGTACCACTCTGGAATTAATAGGGTATATAGCCAGTTATAATATGTATCAAATGAAGCCAAATTTATGAACTCGAGCGCCGTCTAAGCGGTCCGTTCGGGCCGAAAACTGACAATCTTCATAGGCCGCTGGTGTTTTTTCGCCTATGGTGGCTATAGTAGGTCGAATACCACTCTGTAGTTAATAGGGTATATAGATAGTCATAACAGCTATCAAATGAGGCCAAATTTATGAACTCTAGCGCCGTCTAAAGGGTCCGTTCGGGCCGAAAACTGACAATCTTCATAGGCCGCTGGTGTTTTTTCGCCTATGGTGGCTATAGTTGGTCGAGTTCCACTCTGGAATTAATAGGGTATATAGCCAGTTATAATATGTATCAAATGAGGCCAAATTTATGAACTCGAGCGCCGTCTAAGCGGTCCGTTCGGGCCGAAAACTGACAATCTTCATAGGCCGCTGGTGTTTTTTCGCCTATGGTGGCTATAGTAGGTCGAATACCACTCTGTAGTTAATAGGGTATATAGATAGTCATAACAGCTATCAAATGAGGCCAAATTTATGAACTCGAGCGCCGTCTAAGCGGTCCGTTCGGGCCGAAAACTGACAATCTTCATAGGCCGCTGGTGTTTTTCGCCTATGGTGGCTATAGTAGGTCGAGTACCACTCTGGAATTAATAGGGTATATAGCCAGTTATAATATGTATCAAATGAGGCCAAATTTATGAACTCGAGCGCCGTCTAAGCGGTCCGTTCGGGCCGAAAACTGACAATCTTCATAGGCCGCTGGTGTTTTTTCGCCTATGGTGGCTATAGTAGGTCGAGTACCACTCTGTAGTTAATAGGGTATATAGATAGTCATAACAGCTATCAAATGAGGCCAAATTTATGAACTCTAGCGCCGTCTAAGCGGTCCGTTCGGGCCGAAAACTGACAATCTTCATAGGCCACTGGAGTTTTTTCGCCTATGGTGGCTATAGTAGGTCGAGTACCACTCTGGAATTAATAGGGTATAGAGCCAGTTATAATAGCTATCAAATGAGTCCAAATTTATGAACTCTAGCGCCGTCTAAGCGGTCCGTTTGGGCCGAAAACTGACAATCTTCATAGGCCGCTGGTGTTTTTTCGCCTATGGTGGCTATAGTAGGTCGAGTACCACTCTGTAGTTAATAGGGTATATAGATAGTCATAACAGCTATCAAATAAGGCCAAATTTATGCACTCGAGCGCCGTCTAAGCGGTCCGTTCGGGCCGAAAACTGACAATCCTCATAGGCCGCTGGTGTTTTTTCGCCTATGGTGGCTATAGTAGGTCGAATACCACTCTGTAGTTAATAGGGTATATAGATAGTCATAATATCTATCAAATGAGGCCAAATTTATGAACTCGAGCGCCATCTAAGCGGTCCGTTTGGGCCGAAAACTGACAATCTTCATAGGCCGCTGGTGTTTTTTCGCCTATGGTGGCTATAGTAGGTCGAGTACCACTCTGTAGTTAAAAGGGTAAATAGATAGTCATAACAGCTATCAAATGAGGCCAAATTTATGAACTCGAGCGCCGTCTAAGCGGTCCGATCGGGCCGAAAACTGACAATCTTCATAGGCCGCTGGTGTTTTTTCGCCTATGGTGGCTATAGTAGGTCGAGTACCACTCTGGAATTAATAGGGTATATAGACAGTTATAATAGCTATAAAATGAAATCAAATTTATGAACTCTAGCGCCGTCCAAGGGGTCCCCGTTCGGGCCGAAAACTGACAATCTTCATAGGCCGCGGGTGTTTTTTCGCCTATGGTTGCTATATTAGGTCGAGTACCACACTGGAATTAATCGTGTATATAGATATTCATAACAGCTATCAAATGAGACCAAATTTATTAACTCTAGCGCCGTCTAAGGGGTCCGTTCGGGCCGAAAACTGACAATCTTCACAGGCCGCGGGATTTTTGTCTTCTATGGTGGCTATAGTAGGTCGAGTACCACTCTGGAATTAATAGGGTATATAGATAGTCATAACAGCTATCAAATGAGGCCAAATTTATGAACTCTAGCGCCGTCTAAAGGGTCCGCCCGGGCCGAAAACTAACAATCTTCATAGGCCGCTGGTGTTTTTCGCCTATGGTGGCTATAGTAGGTCGAGTACCACTCTGTAGTTAATAGGGTATATAGATAGTCATAACAGCTATCAAATGAGGCCAAATTTATGAACTCTAGCGCCGTCTAAGCGGTCCGTTCGGGCCGAAAACTGACAATCTTCATAGGCCGCTGGTGTTTTTTCGCCTATGGTGGCTATAGTAGGTCGAGTACCACTCTGGAATTAATAGGGTATATAGACAGTTATAATAGCTATAAAATGAAATCAAATTTATGAACTCTAGCGCCGTCCAAGGGGTCCCCGTTCGGGCCGAAAACTGACAATCTTCATAGGCCGCGGGTGTTTTTTCGCCTATGGTTGCTATATTAGGTCGAGTACCACACTGGAATTAATCGTGTATATAGATATTCATAACAGCTATCAAATGAGACCAAATTTATTAACTCTAGCGCCGTCTAAGGGGTCCGTTCGGGCCGAAAACTGACAATCTTCACAGGCCGCGGGATTTTTGTCTTCTATGGTGGCTATAGTAGGTCGAGTACCACTCTGGAATTAATAGGGTATATAGATAGTCATAACAGCTATCAAATGAGGCCAAATTTATGAACTCTAGCGCCGTCTAAAGGGTCCGCCCGGGCCGAAAACTAACAATCTTCATAGGCCGCTGGTGTTTTTCGCCTATGGTGGCTATAGTAGGTCGAGTACCACTCTGTAGTTAATAGGGTATATAGATAGTCATAACAGCTATCAAATGAGGCCAAATTTATGAACTCTAGCGCCTTCTAAGCGGTCCGTTCGGGCCGAAAACTGACAATCTTCATAGGCCGCTGGTGTTTTTTCGCCTATGGTGGCTATAGTAGGTCGAGTACCACTCTGGAATTAATAGGGTATATAGACAGTCATAACAGCTATCAAATGAGGCCAAATTTATGAACTCTAGCGCCGTCTAAAGGGTCCGTTCCAGCCGAAAACTGACAATCTTCATAGGCCGCTGGTGTTTTTTCGCCTATGGTGGCTATAGTAGGTCGAGTACCACTCTGGAATTAATAGGGTATATAGCCAGTTATAATATGTATCAAATGAGGCCAAATTTATGAACTCGAGCGCCGTCTAAGCGGTCCGTTCGGGCCGAAAACTGACAATCTTCATAGGCCGCTGGTGTTTTTCGCCTATGGTGGCTATAGTAGGTCGAGTACCACTCTGGAATTAATAGGGTATATAGCCAGTTATAATATGTATCAAATGAGGCCAAATTTATGAACTCGAGCGCCGTCTAAGCGGTCCGTTCGGGACGAAAACTGACAATCTTCATAGGCCGCTGGTGTTTTTTCGCCTATGGTGGCTATAGTAGGTCGAATACCACTCTGTAGTTTATAGGGTATATAGATAGTCATAACAGCTATCAAATGAGGCCAAATTTATGAACTCTAGCGCCGTCTAAAGGGTCCGTTCGGGCCGAAAACTGACAATCTTCATAGGCCGCTGGTGTTTTTTCGCCTATGGTGGCTATAGTTGGTCGAGTTCCACTCTGGAATTAATAAGTTATATAAACAGTCATAACAGCTTTCAAATGAGGCCAAATTTATGAACTCTAGCGCCGTCTAAGCGGTCCGTTCGGGCCGAAAACTGACAATCTTCATAGGCCGCTGGTGTTTTTTCGCCTATGGTGGCTATAGTTGGTCGAGTTCCACTCTGGAATTAATAAGTTATATAAATAGTCATAACAGCTTTCAAATGAGGCCAAATTTATGAACTCTAGCGCCGTCTAAGCGGTCCGTTCGGGCCGAAAACTGACAATCTTCATAGGCCGCTGGTGTTTTTTCGCCTATGGTGGCTATAGTTGGTCGAGTTCCACTCTGGAATTAATAAGTTATATAAATAGTCATAACAGCTTTCAAATGAGGCCAAATTTATGAACTCTAGCGCCGTCTAAGCGGTTCGTTCGGGCCGAAAACTGACAATCTTCATAGGCCGCTGGTGTTTTTTCGCCTATGGTGGCTATAGTAGGTCGAGTACCACTCTGGAATTAATAGGGTATATAGACAGTTATAATAGCTATAAAATGAAATCAAATTTATGAACTCTAGCGCCGTCCAAGGGGTCCCCGTTCGGGCCGAAAACTGACAATCTTCATAGGCCGCGGGTGTTTTTTCGCCTATGGTTGCTATATTAGGTCGAGTACCACACTGGAATTAATCGTGTATATAGATATTCATAACAGCTATCAAATGAGACCAAATTTATTAACTCTAGCGCCGTCTAAGGGGTCCGTTCGGGCCGAAAACTGACAATCTTCACAGGCCGCGGGATTTTGTCTTCTATGGTGGCTATAGTAGGTCGAGTACCACTCTGGAATTAATAGGGTATATAGATAGTCATAACAGCTATCAAATGAGGCCAAATTTATGAACTCTAGCGCCGTCTAAAGGGTCCGCCCGGGCCGAAAACTAACAATCTTCATAGGCCGCTGGTGTTTTTCGCCTATGGTGGCTATAGTAGGTCGAGTACCACTCTGTAGTTAATAGGGTATATAGATAGTCATAACAGCTATCAAATGAGGCCAAATTTATGAACTCTAGCGCCGTCTAAGCGGTCCGTTCGGGCCGAAAACTGACAATCTTCATAGGCCGCTGGTGTTTTTTCGCCTATGGTGGCTATAGTAGGTCGAGTACCACTCTGGAATTAATAGGGTATATAGACAGTCATAACAGCTATCAAATGAGGCCAAATTTATGAACTCTAGCGCCGTCTAAAGGGTCCGTTCCAGCCGAAAACTGACAATCTTCATAGGCCGCTGGTGTTTTTTCGCCTATGGTGGCTATAGTAGGTCGAGTACCACTCTGGAATTAATAGGGTATATAGCCAGTTATAATATGTATCAAATGAGGCCAAATTTATGAACTCGAGCGCCGTCTAAGCGGTCCGTTCGGGCCGAAAACTGACAATCTTCATAGGCCGCTGGTGTTTCGCCTATGGTGGCTATAGTAGGTCGAGTACCACTCTGGAATTAATAGGGTATATAGCCAGTTATAATATGTATCAAATGAGGCCAAATTTATGAACTCGAGCGCCGTCTAAGCGGTCCGTTCGGGCCGAAAACTGACAATCTTCATAGGCCGCTGGTGTTTTTTCGCCTATGGTGGCTATAGTAGGTCGAATACCACTCTGTAGTTTATAGGGTATATAGATAGTCATAACAGCTATCAAATGAGGCCAAATTTATGAACTCTAGCGCCGTCTAAAGGGTCCGTTCGGGCCGAAAACTGACAATCTTCATAGGCCGCTGGTGTTTTTTCGCCTATGGTGGCTATAGTAGGTCGAGTACCACTCTGGAATTAATAGGGTATATAGACAGTCATAACAGCTATCAAATGAGGCCAAATTTATGAACTCTAGCGCCGTCTAAAGGGTCCGTTCCAGCCGAAAACTGACAATCTTCATAGGCCGCTGGTGTTTTTTCGCCTATGGTGGCTATAGTAGGTCGAGTACCACTCTGGAATTAATAGGGTATATAGCCAGTTATAATATGTATCAAATGAGGCCAAATTTATGAACTCGAGCGCCGTCTAAGCGGTCCGTTCGGGCCGAAAACTGACAATCTTCATAGGCCGCTGGTGTTTTTCGCCTATGGTGGCTATAGTAGGTCGAGTACCACTCTGGAATTAATAGGGTATATAGCCAGTTATAATATGTATCAAATGAGGCCAAATTTATGAACTCGAGCGCCGTCTAAGCGGTCCGTTCGGGACGAAAACTGACAATCTTCATAGGCCGCTGGTGTTTTTTCGCCTATGGTGGCTATAGTAGGTCGAATACCACTCTGTAGTTTATAGGGTATATAGATAGTCATAACAGCTATCAAATGAGGCCAAATTTATGAACTCTAGCGCCGTCTAAAGGGTCCGTTCGGGCCGAAAACTGACAATCTTCATAGGCCGCTGGTGTTTTTTCGCCTATGGTGGCTATAGTTGGTCGAGTTCCACTCTGGAATTAATAAGTTATATAAACAGTCATAACAGCTTTCAAATGAGGCCAAATTTATGAACTCTAGCGCCGTCTAAGCGGTCCGTTCGGGCCGAAAACTGACAATCTTCATAGGCCGCTGGTGTTTTTTCGCCTATGGTGGCTATAGTTGGTCGAGTTCCACTCTGGAATTAATAAGTTATATAAATAGTCATAACAGCTTTCAAATGAGGCCAAATTTATGAACTCTAGCGCCGTCTAAGCGGTTCGTTCGGGCCGAAAACTGACAATCTTCATAGGCCGCTGGTGTTTTTTCGCCTATGGTGGCTATAGTTGGTCGAGTTCCACTCTGGAATTAATAAGTTATATAAATAGTCATAACAGCTTTCAAATGAGGCCAAATTTATGAACTCTAGCGCCGTCTAAGCGGTTCGTTCGGGCCGAAAACTGACAATCTTCATAGGCCGCTGGTGTTTTTTCGCCTATGGTGGCTATAGTAGGTCGAGTACCACTCTGGAATTAATAGGGTATATAGACAGTTATAATAGCTATAAAATGAAATCAAATTTATGAACTCTAGCGCCGTCCAAGGGGTCCCCGTTCGGGCCGAAAACTGACAATCTTCATAGGCCGCGGGTGTTTTTTCGCCTATGGTTGCTATATTAGGTCGAGTACCACACTGGAATTAATCGTGTATATAGATATTCATAACAGCTATCAAATGAGACCAAATTTATTAACTCTAGCGCCGTCTAAGGGGTCCGTTCGGGCCGAAAACTGACAATCTTCACAGGCCGCGGGATTTTGTCTTCTATGGTGGCTATAGTAGGTCGAGTACCACTCTGGAATTAATAGGGTATATAGATAGTCATAACAGCTATCAAATGAGGCCAAATTTATGAACTCTAGCGCCGTCTAAAGGGTCCGCCCGGGCCGAAAACTAACAATCTTCATAGGCCGCTGGTGTTTTTCGCCTATGGTGGCTATAGTAGGTCGAGTACCACTCTGTAGTTAATAGGGTATATAGATAGTCATAACAGCTATCAAATGAGGCCAAATTTATGAACTCTAGCGCCGTCTAAGCGGTCCGTTCGGGCCGAAAACTGACAATCTTCATAGGCCGCTGGTGTTTTTTCGCCTATGGTGGCTATAGTAGGTCGAGTACCACTCTAGAATTAATAGGGTATATAGACAGTCATAACAGCTATCAAATGAGGCCAAATTTATGAACTCTAGCGCCGTCTAAAGGGTCCGTTCCAGCCGAAAACTGACAATCTTCATAGGCCGCTGGTGTTTTTTCGCCTATGGTGGCTATAGTAGGTCGAGTACCACTCTGGAATTAATAGGGTATATAGCCAGTTATAATATGTATCAAATGAGGCCAAATTTATGAACTCGAGCGCCGTCTAAGCGGTCCGTTCGGGCCGAAAACTGACAATCTTCATAGGCCGCTGGTGTTTCGCCTATGGTGGCTATAGTAGGTCGAGTACCACTCTGGAATTAATAGGGTATATAGCCAGTTATAATATGTATCAAATGAGGCCAAATTTATGAACTCGAGCGCCGTCTAAGCGGTCCGTTCGGGCCGAAAACTGACAATCTTCATAGGCCGCTGGTGTTTTTTCGCCTATGGTGGCTATAGTAGGTCGAATACCACTCTGTAGTTTATAGGGTATATAGATAGTCATAACAGCTATCAAATGAGGCCAAATTTATGAACTCTAGCGCCGTCTAAAGGGTCCGTTCGGGCCGAAAACTGACAATCTTCATAGGCCGCTGGTGTTTTTTCGCCTATGGTGGCTATAGTTGGTCGAGTTCCACTCTGGAATTAATAAGTTATATAAACAGTCATAACAGCTTTCAAATGAGGCCAAATTTATGAACTCTAGCGCCGTCTAAGCGGTCCGTTCGGGCCGAAAACTGACAATCTTCATAGGCCGCTGGTGTTTTTTCGCCTATGGTGGCTATAGTTGGTCGAGTTCCACTCTGGAATTAATAAGTTATATAAATAGTCATAACAGCTTTCAAATGAGGCCAAATTTATGAACTCTAGCGCCGTCTAAGCGGTTCGTTCGGGCCGAAAACTGACAATCTTCATAGGCCGCTGGTGTTTTTTCGCCTATGGTGGCTATAGTTGGTCGAGTTCCACTCTGGAATTAATAAGTTATATAAATAGTCATAACAGCTATCAAATGAAGCCAAATTTATGAACTCTAGCGCCGTCTAAGCAGTCCGTTCGGGCCGAAAACTGACAATCTTCATAGGCCGCTGGTGTTTTTTCGCCTATGGTGGCTATAGTTGGTCGAGTTCCACTCTGGAATTAATAAGTTATATAAATAGTCATAACAGCTTTCAAATGAGGCCAAATTTATGAACTCTAGCGCCGTCTAAGCGGTCCGTTCGGGCCGAAAACTGACAATCTTCATAGGCCGCTGGTGTTTTTCGCCTATGGTGGCTATAGTTGGTCGAGTACCACTCTGGAATTAATAGGGTATATAGATATTCATAACAGCTATCAAATGAGGCTAAATTTATGAACTCGAGCGCCGTCTAAGCGGTCCGTTCGGGCCGAAAACTGACAATCTTCATAGGCCGCTGGTGTTTTTTCGCCTATGGTGACTATAGTAGGTCGAGTACCACTCTGTAGTTAATAGGGTATATAGATAGTCATAATATCTATCAAATGAGGCCAAATTTATGAACTCGAGCGCCGTCTAAGCGGTCCGTTCGGGACGAAAACTGACAATCTTCATAGGCCGCTGGTGTTTTTTCGCCTATGGTGGCTATAGTAGGTCGAGTACCACTCTGGAATTAATAGGGTATATAGATAGTCATAACAGCTATCAAATGAGGCCAAATTTATGAACTCTCGCGTCGTCTTAAGGGTCAGTCCGGGCCGAAAACTAACAATCTTCATAGGCCGCTGGTGTTTTTTCGCCTATGGTGGCTATAGTAGGTCGAGTACCACTCTGTAGTTAATAGGTATATAGATAGTCATAACAGCTATCAAATGAGGCCAAATTTATGAACTCTAGCGCCGTCTAAGCGGTCCGTTCGGGCCGAAAACTGACAATCTTCATAGGCCGCTGGTGTTTTTTCGCCTATGGTGGCTATAGTTGGTCGAGTTCCACTCTGGAATTAATAAGTTATATAAATAGTCATAACAGCTATCAAATGAAGCCAAATTTATGAACTCTAGCGCCGTCTAAGCGGTCCGTTCGGGCCGAAAACTGACAATCTTCATAGGCCGCTGGTGTTTTTTCGCCTATGGTGGCTATAGTAGGTCGAGTATCACTCTGGAATTAATAGGGTATATATATAGTCATAACAGCTATCAAATGAAGCCAAATTTATGAACTCTAGCGCCGTCTAAAGGGTCCGTCCGGGCCGAAAACTAACAATCTTCATAGGCCGCTGGTGTTTTTTCGCCTATGGTGGCTATAGTAGGTCGAGTACCACTCTGTAGTTAATAGGGTATATAGATATTCATAACAGCTATCAAATGAGGCCAAATTTATGAACTCTCGCGTCGTCTTAAGGGTCAGTCCGGGCCGAAAACTAACAATCTTCATAGGCCGCTGGTGTTTTTTCGCCTATGGTGGCTATAGTAGGTCGAGTACCACTCTGTAGTTAATAGGGTATATAGATAGTCATAACAGCTATCAAATGAGGCCAAATTTATGAACTCTAGCGCCGTCTAAGCGGTCCGTTCGGGCCGAAAACTGACAATCTTCATAGGCCGCTGGTGTTTTTTCGCCTATGGTGGCTGAAGTTGGTCGAGTTCCATTGTGGAATGAATAAGTTATATAAATAGTCATAATAGCTATCAAATGAAGCCAAATTTATGAACTCTAGCGCCGTCTAAAGGGTCCGTCCGGGCCGAAAACTAACAATCTTCATAGGCCTAGGTGGCTATAGTAGGTCGAATACCACTCTGTAGTTAATAGGGTATATAGATAGTCATAACAGCTATCAAATGAGGCCAAAGTTATGAACTCGAGCGCCGTCTAAGCGGTCCGTTCGGGCCGAAAACTGACAATCTTCATAGGCCGCTGGTGTTTTTTCGCCTATGGTGGCTATAGTAGGTCGAATACCACTCTGTAGTTAATAGGGTATATAGATAGTCATAATATCTATCAAATGAGGCCAAATTTATGAACTCGAGCGCCGTCTAAGCGGTCCGTTCGGGACGAAAACTGACAATCTTCATAGGCCGCTGGTGTTTTTTCGCCTATAGTGGCTATAGTAGGTCGAGTACCACTCTGGAATTAATAGGGTATATAGATAGTCATAACAACTATCAAATGAGGCCAAATTTATGAACTCTCGCGTCGTCTTAAGGGTCAGTCCGGGCCAAAAACTAACAATCTTCATAGGCCGCTGGTGTTTTTTCGCCTATGGTGGCTATAGTAGGTCGAGTACCACTCTGTAGTTAATAGGTATATAGATAGTCATAACAGCTATCAAATGAGGCCAAATTTATGAACTCTAGCGCCGTCTAAGCGGTCCGTTCGGGCCGAAAACTGACAATCTTCATAGGCCGCTGGTGTTTTTTCGCCTATGGTGGCTATAGTTGGTCGAGTTCCACTCTGGAATTAATAGGGTATATAGATAGTCATAACAGCTATCAAATGAGGCCAAATTTATGAACTCTAGCGCCGTCTAAAGGGTCCGTCCGGGCCGAAAACTAACAATCTTCATAGGCCGCTGGTGTTTTTTCGCCTATGGTGGCTATAGTAGGTCGAGTACCACTCTGGAATTAATAGGGTATATAGATAGTCATAACAGCTATCAAATGAGGCCAAATTTATGAACTCTAGCGCCGTCTAAAGGGTTCGTCCGGGCCGAAAACTAACAATCTTCATAGGCCGCTGGTGTTTTTTCGCCTATGGTGGCTATAGTAGGTCGAGTACCACTCTGCAGTTTATAGGGTATATAGATAGTCATAACAGCTATCAAATGAGGCCAAATTTATGAACTCGAGCGCCGTCTAAGCGGTCCGTTCGGGCCGAAAACTGACAATCTTCATAGGCCGCTGGTGTTTTTTCGCCTATGGTGGCTATAGTAGGTCGAATACCACTCTGTAGTTAATAGGGTATATAAATAGTCATAACAGCTATCAAATGAGGCCAAAGTTATGAACTCGAGCGCCGTCTAAGCGGTCCGTTCGGGCCGAAAACTGACAATCTTCATAGGCCGCTGGTGTTTTTTCGCCTATGGTGGCTATAGTAGGTCGAATACCACTCTGTAGTTAATAGGGTATATAGATAGTCATAACAGCTATCAAATGAGGCCAAATTTATGAACTCTAGCGCCGTCTAAGCGGTCCGTTCGGGCCGAAAACTGACAATCTTCATAGGCCGCTGGTGTTTTTTCGCCTATGGTGGCTATAGTAGGTCGAGTACCACTCTGTAGTTAATAGGGTATATAGATAGTCATAACAGCTATCAAATGAGGCCAAATTTATGAACTCTAGCGCCGTCTAAGTGGTCCGTTCGGGCCGAAAACTGACAATCTTCATAGGCCGCTGGTGTTTTTTCGCCTATGGTGGCTATAGTAGGTCGAGTACCACTCTGGAATTAATAGGGTATATAGATAGTCATAACAGCTATCAAATGAGGCCAAATTTATGAACTCTAGCGCCGTCTAAAGGGTCCGTTCCAGCCGAAAACTGACAATCTTCATAGGCCGCTGGTGTTTTTTCGCCTATGGTGGCTATAGTAGGTCGAGTACCACTCTGGAATTAATAGGGTATGTAGCCAGTTATAATATGTATCAAATGAGGCCAAATTTATGAACTCGAGCGCCGTCTAAGCGGTCCGTTCGGGCCGAAAACTGACAATCTTCATAGGCCGCTGGTGTTTTTCGCCTATGGTGGCTATAGTAGGTCGAGTACCACTCTGGCATTAATAGGGTATATAGATATTCATAACAGCTATTAAATGAGGCTAAATTTATGAACTCTACCGCCGTCTAAGGGGTCCGTTCCAGCCGAAAACTGACAATCTTCATAGGCCGCTGGTGTTTTTTCGCCTATGGTGGCTATAGTAGGTCGAGTACCACTCTGGAATTAATAGGGTATATAGCCAGTTATAATATGTATCAAATGGGGCCAAATTTATGAACTCGAGCGCCGTCTAAGCGGTCCGTTTGGGCCGAAAACTGACAATCTTCATAGGCCGCTGGTGTTTTTCGCCTATGGTGGCTATAGCAGGTCGAGTACCACTTTAAAATTAATAGGGTATATAGATATTCATAACAGCTATCAAATGAGGCCAAATTTATGAACTCTAGCGCCGTCTAAAGGGTCCGTTCGGGCCGAAAACTGACAATCTTTATAGGCCGCTGGTGTTTTTTCGCCTATGGTGGCTATAGTAGGTCGAGTACCACTCTGGAATTAATAGGGTATATAGATAGTCATAACAGCTATCAAATGAGGCCAAATTTATGAACTCTAGCGCCGTCTAAAGGGTCCGTTGGGGCCGAAAACTGACAATCTTCATAGGCCGCTGGTGTTTTTCGCCTATGGTGGCTATAGTAGGTCGAGTACCACTCTGTTGTTAATAGGGTATATAGATAGTCATAACAGCTATCAAATAAGGCCAAATTTATGAACTCTAGCGCCGTCTAAGCGGTCCGTTCGGGCCGAAAACTGACAATCTTCATAGGCCACTGGAGTTTTTTCGCCTATGGTGGCTATAGTAGGTCGAGTACCACTCTGGAATTAATAGGGTATAGAGCCAGTTATAATAGCTATCAAATGAGTCCAAATTTATGAACTCTAGCGCCGTCTAAGCGGTCCGTTTGGGCCGAAAACTGACAATCTTCATAGGCCGCTGGTGTTTTTTCGCCTATGGTGGCTATAGTAGGTCGAGTACCACTCTGGCATTAATAGGGTATATAGATATTCATAACAGCTATTAAATGAGGCTAAATTTATGAACTCTACCGCCGTCTAAGGGGTCCGTTCCAGCCGAAAACTGACAATCTTCATAGGCCGCTGGTGTTTTTTCGCCTATGGTGGCTATAGTAGGTCGAGCACCACTCTGTAGTTAATAGGGTATATAGATAGTCATAACCGCTATCAAATAAGGCCAAATTTATGCACTCGAGCGCCGTCTAAGCGGTCCGTTCGGGCCGAAAACTGACAATCTTCATAGGCCGCTGGTGTTTTTTCGCCTATGGTGGCTATAGTAGGTCGAGTACCACTCTGTAGTTAATAGGGTATATAGATAGTCATAATATCTATCAAATGAGGCCAAATTTATGAACTCGAGCGCCATCTAAGCGGTCCGTTTGGGCCGAAAACTGACAATCTTCATAGGCCGCTGGTGTTTTTCGCCTATGGTGGCTATAGCAGGTCGAGTACCACTCTGGAATTAATAGGGTATATAGATATTCATAACAGCTATCAAATGAGGCCAAATTTATGAACTCGAGCGCCGTCTAAGCGGTCCGTTCGGGCCGAAAACTGGCAATCTTCATAGGCCACTGGTGTTTTTTCGCCTATGGTGGCTATAGTAGGTCGAATACCACTCTGTAGTTAATAGGGTATATATATAGTCATAACAGCTATCAAATAAGGCCAAATTTATGCACTCGAGCGCCGTCTAAGCGGTCCGTTCGGGCCGAAAACTGACAATCCTCATAGGTCGCTGGTGTTTTTTCGCCTATGGTGGCTATAGTAGGTCGAATACCACTCTGTAGTTAATAGGGTATATAGATAGTCATAATATCTATCAAATGAGGCCAAATTTATGAACTCGAGCGCCATCTAAGCGGTCCGTTTGGGCCGAAAACTGACAATCTTCATAGGCCGCTGGTGTTTTTTCGCCTATGGTGGCTATAGTAGGTCGAGTACCACTCTGTAGTTAAAAGGGTAAATAGATAGTCATAACAGCTATCAAATGAGGCCAAATTTATGAACTCGAGCGCCGTCTAAGCGGTCCGTTCGGGCCGAAAACTGACAATCTTCATAGGCCGCTGGTGTTTTTTCGCCTATGGTGGCTATAGTAGGTCGAGTACCACTCTGGAATTAATAGGGTATATAGACAGTTATAATAGCTATAAAATGAAATCAAATTTATGAACTCTAGCGCCGTCCAAGGGGTCCCCGTTCGGGCCGAAAACTGACAATCTTCATAGGCCGCGGGTGTTTTTTCGCCTATGGTTGCTATATTAGGTCGAGTACCACACTGGAATTAATCGTGTATATAGATATTCATAACAGCTATCAAATGAGACCAAATTTATTAACTCTAGCGCCGTCTAAGGGGTCCGTTCGGGCCGAAAACTGACAATCTTCACAGGCCGCGGGATTTTTGTCTTCTATGGTGGCTATAGTAGGTCGAGTACCACTCTGGAATTAATAGGGTATATAGATAGTCATAACAGCTATCAAATGAGGCCAAATTTATGAACTCTAGCGCCGTCTAAGCGGTCCGTTCGGGCCGAAAACTGACAATCTTCATAGGCCGCTGGTGTTTTTTCGCCTATGGTGGCTATAGTAGGTCGAGTACCACTCTGGAATTAATAGGGTATATAGACAGTCATAACAGCTATCAAATGAGGCCAAATTTATGAACTCTAGCGCCGTCTAAAGGGTCCGTTCCAGCCGAAAACTGACAATCTTCATAGGCCGCTGGTGTTTTTTCGCCTATGGTGGCTATAGTAGGTCGAGTACCACTCTGGAATTAATAGGGTATATAGCCAGTTATAATATGTATCAAATGAGGCCAAATTTATGAACTCGAGCGCCGTCTAAGCGGTCCGTTCGGGCCGAAAACTGACAATCTTCATAGGCCGCTGGTGTTTTTCGCCTATGGTGGCTATAGTAGGTCGAGTACCACTCTGGAATTAATAGGGTATATAGCCAGTTATAATATGTATCAAATGAGGCCAAATTTATGAACTCGAGCGCCGTCTAAGCGGTCCGTTCGGGCCGAAAACTGACAATCTTCATAGGCCGCTGGTGTTTTTTCGCCTATGGTGGCTATAGTAGGTCGAATACCACTCTGTAGTTAATAGGGTATATAGATAGTCATAACAGCTATCAAATGAGGCCAAATTTATGAACTCTAGCGCCGTCTAAAGGGTCCGTTCGGGCCGAAAACTGACAATCTTCATAGGCCGCTGGTGTTTTTTCGCCTATGGTGGCTATAGTTGGTCGAGTTCCACTCTGGAATTAATAGGGTATATAGACAGTCATAACAGCTATCAAATGAGGCCAAATTTATGAACTCTAGCGCCGTCTAAAGGGTCCGTTCCAGCCGAAAACTGACAATCTTCATAGGCCGCTGGTGTTTTTTCGCCTATGGTGGCTATAGTAGGTCGAATACCACTCTGTAGTTAATAGGGTATATAGATAGTCATAACAGCTATCAAATGAGGCCAAATTTATGAACTCGAGCGCCGTCTAAGCGGTCCGTTCGGGCCGAAAACTGACAATCTTCATAGGCCGCTGGTGTTTTTCGCCTATGGTGGCTATAGTAGGTCGAGTACCACTCTGGAATTAATAGGGTATATAGCCAGTTATAATATGTATCAAATGAGGCCAAATTTATGAACTCGAGCGCCGTCTAAGCGGTCCGTTCGGGCCGAAAACTGACAATCTTCATAGGCCGCTGGTGTTTTTTCGCCTATGGTGGCTATAGTAGGTCGAGTACCACTCTGTTGTTAATAGGGTATATAGATAGTCATAACAGCTATCAAATGAGGCCAAATTTATGAACTCTAGCGCCGTCTAAGCGGTCCGTTCGGGCCGAAAACTGACAATCTTCATAGGCCACTGGAGTTTTTTCGCCTATGGTGGCTATAGTAGGTCGAGTACCACTCTGGAATTAATAGGGTATAGAGCCAGTTATAATAGCTATCAAATGAGTCCAAATTTATGAACTCTAGCGCCGTCTAAGCGGTCCGTTTGGGCCGAAAACTGACAATCTTCATAGGCCGCTGGTGTTTTTTCGCCTATGGTGGCTATAGTAGGTCGAGTACCACTCTGTAGTTAATAGGGTATATAGATAGTCATAATATCTATCAAATGAGGCCAAATTTATGCACTCGAGCGCCGTCTAAGCGGTCCGTTCGGGCCGAAAACTGACAATCCTCATAGGCCGCTGGTGTTTTTTCGCCTATGGTGGCTATAGTAGGTCGAATACCACTCTGTAGTTAATAGGGTATATAGATAGTCATAATATCTATCAAATGAGGCCAAATTTATGAACTCGAGCGCCATCTAAGCGGTCCGTTTGGGCCGAAAACTGACAATCTTCATAGGCCGCTGGTGTTTTTCGCCTATGGTGGCTATAGCAGGTCGAGTACTACTCTGGAATTAATAGGGTATATAGATATTCATAACAGCTATCAAATGAGGCCAAATTTATGAACTCAAGCGCCGTCTAAGCGGTCCGTTCGGGACGAAAACTGACAATCTTCATAGGCCGCTGGTGTTTTTTCGCCTATGGTGGCTATAGTAGGTCGAATACCACTCTGTAGTTAATAGGGTATATAGATAGTCATAACAGCTATCAAATAAGGCCAAATTTATGCACTCGAGCGCCGTCTAAGCGGTCCGTTCGGGCCGAAAACTGACAATCCTCATAGGTCGCTGGTGTTTTTTCGCCTATGGTGGCTATAGTAGGTCGAATACCACTCTGTAGTTAATAGGGTATATAGATAGTCATAATATCTATCAAATGAGGCCAAATTTATGAACTCGAGCGCCATCTAAGCGGTCCGTTTGGGCCGAAAATTGACAATCTTCATAGGCCGCTGGAGTTTTTTCGCCTATGGTGGCTATAGTAGGTCGAGTACCACTCTGTAGTTAAAAGGGTAAATAGATAGTCATAACAGCTATCAAATGAGGCCAAATTTATGAACTCGAGCGCCGTCTAAGCGGTCCGATCGGGCCGAAAACTGACAATCTTCATAGGCCGCTGGTGTTTTTTCGCCTATGGTGGCTATAGTAGGTCGAATACCACTCTGTAGTTAATAGGGTATATAGATAGTCATAATATCTATCAAATGAGGCCAAATAATGAACTCTAGCGCCGTCTAAGCGGTCCGTTCGGGCCGAAAACTGACAATCTTCATAGGCCGCTGGTGTTTTTTCGCCTATGGTGGCTATAGTTGGTCGAGTTCCACTCTAGAATTAATATGTTATATAAATAGTCATAACAGCTATCAAATGAGGCCAAATTTATGAACTCTAGCGCCGTCTAAGCGGTCCGTTCGGGCCGAAAACTGACAATCTTCATAGGCCACTGGAGTTTTTTCGCCTATGGTGGCTATAGTAGGTCGAGTACCACTCTGGAATTAATAGGGTATAGAGCCAGTTATAATAGCTATCAAATGAGTCCAAATTTATGAACTCTAGCGCCGTCTAAGCGGTCCGTTTGGGCCGAAAACTGACAATCTTCATAGGCCGCTGGTGTTTTTTCGCCTATGGTGGCTATAGTAGGTCGAGTACCACTCTGAAATTAATAGGGTATATAGATAGTCATAACAGCTATCAAATGAGGCCAAATTTATGAACTCTAGCGCCGTCTAAAGGGTCCGTCCGGGCCGAAAACTAACAATCTTCATAGGCCGCTGGTGTTTTTTCGCCTATGGTGGCTATAGTAGGTCGAGTACCACTCTGTAATTAATAGGGTATATAGATAGTCATAACAGCTATCAAATAAGGCCAAATTTATGCACTCGAGCGCCGTCTAAGCGGTCCGTTCGGGCCGAAAACTGACAATCCTCATAGGCCGCTGGTGTTTTTTCGCCTATGGTGGCTATAGTAGGTCGAATACCACTCTGTAGTTAATAGGGTATATAGATAGTCATAATATCTATCAAATGAGGCCAAATTTATGAACTCGAGCGCCATCTAAGCGGTCCGTTTGGGCCGAAAACTGACAATCTTCATAGGCCGCTGGTGTTTTTCGCCTATGGTGGCTATAGCAGGTCGAGTACCACTCTGGAATTAATAGGGTATATAGATATTCATAACAGCTATCAAATGAGGCCAAATTTATGAACTCGAGCGCCGTCTAAGCGGTCCGTTCGGGCCGAAAACTGACAATCTTCATAGGCCGCTGGTGTTTTTTCGCCTATGGTGGCTATAGTAGGTCGAGTACCACTCTGGAATTAATAGGGTATATAGACAGTTATAATAGCTATAAAATGAAATCAAATTTATGAACTCTAGCGCCGTCCAAGGGGTCCCCGTTCGGGCCGAAAACTGACAATCTTCATAGGCCGCGGGTGTTTTTTCGCCTATGGTTGCTATATTAGGTCGAGTACCACACTGGAATTAATCGTGTATATAGATATTCATAACAGCTATCAAATGAGACCAAATTTATTAACTCTAGCGCCGTCTAAGGGGTCCGTTCGGGCCGAAAACTGACAATCTTCACAGGCCGCGGGATTTTGTCTTCTATGGTGGCTATAGTAGGTCGAGTACCACTCTGGAATTAATAGGGTATATAGATAGTCATAACAGCTATCAAATGAGGCCAAATTTATGAACTCGAGCGCCGTCTAAAGGGTCCGTCCGGGCCGAAAACTAACAATCTTCATAGGCCGCTGGTGTTTTTCGCTTATGGTGGCTATAGTAGGTCGAGTACCACTCTGTAGTTAATAGGGTATATAGATAGTCATAACAGCTATCAAATGAGGCCAAATTTATGAACTCTAGCTCCGTCTAAGCGGTCCGTTCGGGCCGAAAACTGACAATCTTCATAGGCCGCTGGTGTTTTTTCGCCTATGGTGGCTATAGTAGGTCGAGTACCACTCTGGAATTAATAGGGTATATAGACAGTCATAACAGCTATCAAATGAGGCCAAATTTATGAACTCTAGCGCCGTCTAAAGGGTCCGTTCCAGCCGAAAACTGACAATCTTCATAGGCCGCTGGTGTTTTTTCGCCTATGGTGGCTATAGTAGGTCGAGTACCACTCTGGAATTAATAGGGTATATAGCCAGTTATAATATGTATCAAATGAGGCCAAATTTATGAACTCGAGCGCCGTCTAAGCGGTCCGTTCGGGCCGAAAACTGACAATCTTCATAGGCCGCTGGTGTTTTTCGCCTATGGTGGCTATAGTAGGTCGAGTACCACTCTGGAATTAATAGGGTATATAGCCAGTTATAATATGTATCAAATGAGGCCAAATTTATGAACTCGAGCGCCGTCTAAGCGGTCCGTTCGGGCCGAAAACTGACAATCTTCATAGGCCGCTGGTGTTTTTTCGCCTATGGTGGCTATAGTAGGTCGAATACCACTCTGTAGTTTATAGGGTATATAGATAGTCATAACAGCTATCAAATGAGGCCAAATTTATGAACTCTAGCGCCGTCTAAAGGGTCCGTTCGGGCCGAAAACTGACAATCTTCATAGGCCGCTGGTGTTTTTTCGCCTATGGTGGCTATAGTTGGTCGAGTTCCACTCTGGAATTAATAAGTTATATAAACAGTCATAACAGCTTTCAAATGAGGCCAAATTTATGAACTCTAGCGCCGTCTAAGCGGTCCGTTCGGGCCGAAAACTGACAATCTTCATAGGCCGCTGGTGTTTTTTCGCCTATGGTGGCTATAGTTGGTCGAGTTCCACTCTGGAATTAATAAGTTATATAAATAGTCATAACAGCTTTCAAATGAGGCCAAATTTATGAACTCTAGCGCCGTCTAAGCGGTTCGTTCGGGCCGAAAACTGACAATCTTCATAGGCCGCTGGTGTTTTTTCGCCTATGGTGGCTATAGTTGGTCGAGTTCCACTCTGGAATTAATAAGTTATATAAATAGTCATAACAGCTTTCAAATGAGGCCAAATTTATGAACTCTAGCGCCGTCTAAGCGGTTCGTTCGGGCCGAAAACTGACAATCTTCATAGGCCGCTGGTGTTTTTTCGCCTATGGTGGCTATAGTAGGTCGAGTACCACTCTGGAATTAATAGGGTATATAGACAGTTATAATAGCTATAAAATGAAATCAAATTTATGAACTCTAGCGCCGTCCAAGGGGTCCCCGTTCGGGCCGAAAACTGACAATCTTCATAGGCCGCGGGTGTTTTTTCGCCTATGGTTGCTATATTAGGTCGAGTACCACACTGGAATTAATCGTGTATATAGATATTCATAACAGCTATCAAATGAGACCAAATTTATTAACTCTAGCGCCGTCTAAGGGGTCCGTTCGGGCCGAAAACTGACAATCTTCACAGGCCGCGGGATTTTGTCTTCTATGGTGGCTATAGTAGGTCGAGTACCACTCTGGAATTAATAGGGTATATAGATAGTCATAACAGCTATCAAATGAGGCCAAATTTATGAACTCTAGCGCCGTCTAAAGGGTCCGCCCGGGCCGAAAACTAACAATCTTCATAGGCCGCTGGTGTTTTTCGCCTATGGTGGCTATAGTAGGTCGAGTACCACTCTGTAGTTAATAGGGTATATAGATAGTCATAACAGCTATCAAATGAGGCCAAATTTATGAACTCTAGCGCCGTCTAAGCGGTCCGTTCGGGCCGAAAACTGACAATCTTCATAGGCCGCTGGTGTTTTTTCGCCTATGGTGGCTATAGTAGGTCGAGTACCACTCTGGAATTAATAGGGTATATAGACAGACATAACAGCTATCAAATGAGGCCAAATTTATGAACTCTAGCGCCGTCTAAAGGGTCCGTTCCAGCCGAAAACTGACAATCTTCATAGGCCGCTGGTGTTTTTTCGCCTATGGTGGCTATAGTAGGTCGAGTACCACTCTGGAATTAATAGGGTATATAGCCAGTTATAATATGTATCAAATGAGGCCAAATTTATGAACTCGAGCGCCGTCTAAGCGGTCCGTTCGGGCCGAAAACTGACAATCTTCATAGGCCGCTGGTGTTTTTCGCCTATGGTGGCTATAGTAGGTCGAGTACCACTCTGGAATTAATAGGGTATATAGCCAGTTATAATATGTATCAAATGAGGCCAAATTTATGAACTCGAGCGCCGTCTAAGCGGTCCGTTCGGGCCGAAAACTGACAATCTTCATAGGCCGCTGGTGTTTTTTCGCCTATGGTGGCTATAGTAGGTCGAATACCACTCTGTAGTTTATAGGGTATATAGATAGTCATAACAGCTATCAAATGAGGCCAAATTTATGAACTCTAGCGCCGTCTAAAGGGTCCGTTCGGGCCGAAAACTGACAATCTTCATAGGCCGCTGGTGTTTTTTCGCCTATGGTGGCTATAGTTGGTCGAGTTCCACTCTGGAATTAATAAGTTATATAAACAGTCATCATCATCATCATCATCTCAGCCTATACTTGTCCACTGCTGAACATAGGCCTCCCCAATCGCTTTCCAGCGTAACCGGTCCGATGCCACCTGCATCCAACGACTTCCTGCGATTTTCACAAGATCGTCGGTCCATCTGGCAGGTGGTCGTCCCACGCTGCGCTTGCCAATACGTGGTCTCCACTCTAGAATCTTTCTGCCCCAACGCCCGTCCGATCTTCGCGCTATGTGGCCCGCCCATTGCCACTTCAGCTTGCTAATCTTAAGGGCTATGTCGGTAACCTTGGTTCTTCTACGAATCTCCTCATTCCTGATTCGATCACGTAGAGAAACGCCGAGCATAGCTCTCTCCATAGCTCGCTGAGCAACTCTGAGCTTTTTTATGAGACCTATAGTAAGAGACCACGTCTCTGATCCATATATCATCACTGGTAACACACATTGACTAAAAACTTTAGTCTTTAGGCACTGAGGTATTTTGGATGAGAAGATGTTGCGCAGTTTCCCGAACGCTGCCCAGCCGAGTTGGATTCGTCGATTGACCTCTCTCTCAAAGTTGGACCTACCTAACCGGACTACCTGTCCCAGGTAAATGTATTCGTCGACAACTTCAAGAGTAGAGTTCCCAACGGTGAGTGCGGTGGGTACGACATGGACGTTACACATTATTTTCGTTTTGTCCATGTTCATTTTAAGACCCACTTGTTGAGATACTCTGTTGAGGTCGCCGAGCATTCGTCCTAGATCTTCCAGCGACTCCGCCATGACCACAATGTCATCGGCAAATCGAAGGTGAGTGATGTATTCGCCATTGATGTTGATGCCAAGTCCTCGCCATTCCAAGAGCTTGAAGGCGTCCTCTATGGTAGTCGTAAACAGTTTCGGAGAAATGACGTCTCCCTGTCTTACTCCTCTTTTTATGGAGATCGCCTTCGTGCACTGCCCTTGTACTCGGACTGACATGGTGGCGTTATTATACAAGCACTTCAACACTTCGATGTACCGATAGTCAATGCGGCATCGCTGGAGAGAACTAAGAACCGCCCAAGTCTCGATCGAATCGAAGGCTTTCTCATAGTCCACAAACGCCAAGCATAGTGGCCGATTATACTCCTCGGTCTTCTGTATAATCTGCCGCAGCGTATGTATGTGGTCTATGGTACTAAAGCCTTTCCGGAAACCGGCTTGTTCGGGAGGCTGGAAATCATCAAGCCTGCGTTCGAGACGATTCGTGATGACTCTCGAAAACAACTTGTAAACATGGCTCAGCAGTGTGATGGGCCTATAGTTCTTTAATAAAGTGTTATTACCTTTCTTGAAAAAGAGTACCACCACACCCCTGTTCCATGCTTCCGGCGTTTTTCCTTCGAGCAAGATGGAATTAAACAGCCTCTGAAGGACTTTAAGTACCGGCGATCCGCCCGCTTTCAGAAGCTCTGCGGTAATTCCGTCTTCACCCGGCGCTTTGTTGTTTTTAAGTTGTTTGAGAGCCATCCTAATCTCGTACATGCTGATGTCCGGGATATCTTCAGAGTAGTGTCGGGTTAGCTTGGCTCTTGGGTCTTTTACCAAGTCAACAACAGGTTCAGCTACTGAGGTATACAACTGCCCATAGAACCTCTCTATCTCCCTGAGCACCTCTGACCTATTCGACGTTACGTTTCCGTCCTCCGTCTTCAGCTTCGTCAACTGGCTTTGCCCAATAGACGCGTCTCTTGCGAACACTTTGGAGCCCTTGTTCTGCTCTATGGTCTCCTCAATACGTCTTGTATTGAAGGACCGTAAATCGTGTCGCAAGGACTTCAATATCTGTCCATTGAGCTGCCTATAGGACTTAGCATCATCGGAGGTTTGGAGTGTCATGGTACGTCGCTCAGCCATAAGGTTTCGGGTGTAGTCAGATAGCTTTTGAGGCCTATTTTTACGGTGGGACTTAAAATGCTTAGACCCGACCGTATGGACAGTCTCTACCAACATATTGTTGATTTCGTCCACTGATGCGCTGCTGTCTAGCAATTCGAAGCGGTTTGACAATTCGAGTTGAAAGTTCTCGGGGTTTTGGATATGTGTATTAGAAGGTCGGAGCGTAGACTTCATCAGACGCGATCTTTCCATTTTGACAGTAATATTTAATGTGCCTCTGACCATTCGGTGATCACTGCCGGTTTTTACCCTGTGAATCACGGAGACATCATTAAATATTTGTCGCTTGGTGCTCATGATGAAGTCTATCTCATTTTTAGTGAAACCATCAGGGCTCATCCAGGTCCATTTCCTATGAGAGGGCTTCTGGAAGAAAGAGTTCATCATAAAGAGTCCCTCCTTCTCCAGAAATTCGGCCAGCCTCTGACCCCTGGGGTTGCGCTGCCCATATCCAAATTGCCCCACTCTCAACTCATCATCGCCCCGTTTGCCCAGTCGCGCATTGAAGTCACCCATAACTACTGTAAAGTGTGCTTTGGAAGTATGTATGGCTCTACTAATGTCCTCATACATAACTTCGACCTCATCATCTGAGTATGCCGAGGTCGGTGCGTAGACCTGTATGACCTTCAGCGAATATCTTTTGGATATTCTGAGTATCAGGTACGCTACCCTGCTCGACACACTAGTGATGGACACAATGTTGTCTATGAGTGACTTGTGGACGATAAATCCGACACCACCTTGGGACTGCTGTTCGCCCTCCCGGTAGTAAAACAAGTTGCCGGATTTTAAGGTTATCGTGTCCTCGCCCTCTCTTCGGACCTCCGATAAACCAACAATACTCCACCGCAACTTGTTTAACTCTTCTTCCAGCTCAACTAGCTTCTCATCTGTCCTCAATGTGCGTGCGTTGTATGTCACCAGGGCCAATTTTCGGTTTTGGTGGTAGCCGAATCTCTGCCGGAGATTCTTAGCACCCCTTGTCCTGTCGTTACCATGGCTGCTACCGTGGCCAGGACGAACAGGACCGCCGGGGACTAGGGGCCTGGTTTTCTTACTTTCTTCCATAATATTGGTTGGGGGTGTTTGCCATACTCGCCACGCTTGGCAGGCGGGTTGGCGAGCGCAGTTTTTGGTTGTAGAGGTGTTAAGGGAACGCTGCTGCCCATTCCCTAGTTTTCCCTTAGTCGCCTTGTACGACACCCGATGGGATGAGATGGGTTGGTCCTATTCTAAGCCGGGAACCACGCGGCCACAGTCATAACAGCTTTCAAATGAGGCCAAATTTATGAACTCTAGCGCCGTCTAAGCGGTCCGTTCGGGCCGAAAACTGACAATCTTCATAGGCCGCTGGTGTTTTTTCGCCTATGGTGGCTATAGTTGGTCGAGTTCCACTCTGGAATTAATAAGTTATATAAATAGTCATAACAGCTTTCAAATGAGGCCAAATTTATGAACTCTAGCGCCGTCTAAGCGGTTCGTTCGGGCCGAAAACTGACAATCTTCATAGGCCGCTGGTGTTTTTTCGCCTATGGTGGCTATAGTTGGTCGAGTTCCACTCTGGAATTAATAAGTTATATAAATAGTCATAACAGCTATCAAATGAAGCCAAATTTATGAACTCTAGCGCCGTCTAAGCAGTCCGTTCGGGCCGAAAACTGACAATCTTCATAGGCCGCTGGTGTTTTTTCGCCTATGGTGGCTATAGTAGGTCGAGTTCCACTCTGGAATTAATAAGTTATATAAATAGTCATAACAGCTTTCAAATGAGGCCAAATTTATGAACTCTAGCGCCGTCTAAGCGGTTCGTTCGGGCCGAAAACTGACAATCTTCATAGGCCGCTGGTGTTTTTCGCCTATGGTGGCTATAGTTGGTCGAGTACCACTCTGGAATTCATAGGGTATATAGATATTCATAACAGCTATCAAATGAGGCTAAATTTATGAACTCGAGCGCCGTCTAAGCGGTCCGTTCGGGCCGAAAACTGACAATCTTCATAGGCCGCTGGTGTTTTTTCGCCTATGGTGACTATAGTAGGTCGAGTACCACTCTGTAGTTAATAGGGTATATAGATAGTCATAATATCTATCAAATGAGGCCAAATTTATGAACTCGAGCGCCGTCTAAGCGGTCCGTTCGGGACGAAAACTGACAATCTTCATAGGCCGCTGGTGTTTTTTCGCCTATGGTGGCTATAGTAGGTCGAGTACCACTCTGGAATTAATAGGGTATATAGATAGTCATAACAACTATCAAATGAGGCCAAATTTATGAACTCTCGCGTCGTCTTAAGGGTCAGTCCGGGCCGAAAACTAACAATCTTCATAGGCCGCTGGTGTTTTTTCGCCTATGGTGGCTATAGTAGGTCGAGTACCACTCTGTAGTTAATAGGGTATATAGATAGTCATAACAGCTATCAAATGAGGCCAAATTTATGAACTCTAGCGCCGTCTAAGCGGTCCGTTCGGGCCGAAAACTGACAATCTTCATAGGCCGCTGGTGTTTTTTCGCCTATGGTGGCTATAGTTGGTCGAGTTCCACTCTGGAATTAATAAGTTATATAAATAGTCATAACAGCTATCAAATGAAGCCAAATTTATGAACTCTAGCGCCGTCTAAGCGGTCCGTTCGGGCCGAAAACTGACAATCTTCATAGGCCGCTGGTGTTTTTTCGCCTATGGTGGCTATAGTAGGTCGAGTATCACTCTGGAATTAATAGGGTATATATATAGTCATAACAGCTATCAAATGAAGCCAAATTTATGAACTCTAGCGCCGTCTAAAGGGTCCGTCCGGGCCGAAAACTAACAATCTTCATAGGCCGCTGGTGTTTTTTCGCCTATGGTGGCTATAGTAGGTCTAGTACCACTCTGTAGTTAATAGGGTATATAGATATTCATAACAGCTATCAAATGAGGCCAAATTTATGAACTCTCGCGTCGTCTTAAGGGTCAGTCCGGGCCGAAAACTAACAATCTTCATAGGCCGCTGGTGTTTTTTCGCCTATGGTGGCTATAGTAGGTCGAGTACCACTCTGTAGTTAATAGGGTATATAGATAGTCATAACAGCTATCAAATGAGGCCAAATTTATGAACTCTAGCGCCGTCTAAGCGGTCCGTTCGGGCCGAAAACTGACAATCTTCATAGGCCGCTGGTGTTTTTTCGCCTATGGTGGCTGAAGTTGGTCGAGTTCCATTGTGGAATGAATAAGTTATATAAATAGTCATAATAGCTATCAAATGAAGCCAAATTTATGAACTCTAGCGCCGTCTAAAGGGTCCGTCCGGGCCGAAAACTAACAATCTTCATAGGCCTAGTTGGTTTAGTAGGTCGAATACCACTCTGTAGTTAATAGGGTATATAGATAGTCATAACAGCTATCAAATGAGGCCAAAGTTATGAACTCGAGCGCCGTCTAAGCGGTCCGTTCGGGCCGAAAACTGACAATCTTCATAGGCCGCTGGTGTTTTTTCGCCTATGGTGGCTATAGTAGGTCGAATACCACTCTGTAGTTAATAGGGTATATAGATAGTCATAACAGCTATCAAATGAGGCCAAATTTATGAACTCTAGCGCCGTCTAAGCGGTCCGTTCGGGCCGAAAACTGACAATCTTCATAGGCCGCTGGTGTTTTTTCGCCTATGATGGCTATTGTAGGTCGAGTACCACTCTGTAGTTAATAGGGTATATAGATAGTCATAATATCTATCAAATGAGGCCAAATTTATGAACTCGAGCGCCGTCTAAGCGGTCCGTTCGGGACGAAAACTGACAATCTTCATAGGCCGCTGGTGTTTTTTCGCCTATAGTGGCTATAGTAGGTCGAGTACCACTCTGGAATTAATAGGGTATATAGATAGTCATAACAGCTATCAAATGAAGCCAAATTTATGAACTCTAGCGCCGTCTAAAGGGTCCGTCCGGGCCGAAAACTAACAATCTTCATAGGCCGCTGGTGTTTTTTCGCCTATGATGGCTATAGTAGGCCGAGTACCACTCTGGAGTTAATAGGGTATATAGATATTCATAACAGCTATCAAATGAGGCTAAATTTATGAACTCTAGCTTCGTCTAAGGGGACCGTTCGGGCCGAAAACTGACAATCTTCATAGGCCGCTGGGTTTTTTTCGCCTATGGTGGCTATAGTTGGTCGAGTACCACTCTGGAATTCATAGGGTATATAGATATTCATAACAGCTATCAAATGAGGCTAAATTTATGAACTCGAGCGCCGTCTAAGCGGTCCGTTCGTGCCGAAAACTGACAATCTTCATAGGCCGCTGGTGTTTTTTCGCCTATGGTGACTATAGTAGGTCGAGTACCACTCTGTAGTTAATAGGGTATATAGATAGTCATAATATCTATCAAATGAGGCCAAATTTATGAACTCGAGCGCCGTCTAAGCGGTCCGTTCGGGACGAAAACTGACAATCTTCATAGGCCGCTGGAGTTTTTTCGCCTATAGTGGCTATAGTAGGTCGAGTACCACTCTGGAATTAATAGGGTATATAGATAGTCATAACAGCTATCAAATGAAGCCAAATTTATGAACTCTAGCGCCGTCTAAAGGGTCCGTCCGGGCCGAAAACTAACAATCTTCATAGGCCTAGGTGGCTTTAGTAGGTCGAATACCACTCTGTAGTTAATAGGGTATATAGATAGTCATAACAGCTATCAAATGAGGCCAAAGTTATGAACTCGAGCGCCGTCTAAGCGGTCCGTTTGGGCCGAAAACTGACAATCTTCATAGGCCGCTGGTGTTTTTTCGCCTATGGTGGCTATAGTAGGTCGAATACCACTCTGTAGTTAATAGGGTATATAGATAGTCATAATATCTATCAAATGAGGCCAAATTTATGAACTCTAGCGCCGTCTAAGCGGTCCGTTCGGGCCGAAAACTGACAATCTTCATAGGCCGCTGGTGTTTTTTCGCCTATGGTGGCTATTGTAGGTCGAGTACCACTCTGTAGTTAATAAGGTATATAGATAGTCATAACAGCTATCAAATGAGGCCAAATTTATGAACTCTAGCGCCGTCTAAGCGGTCCGTTCGGGCCGAAAACTGACAATCTTCATAGGCCGCTGGTGTTTTTTCGCCTATGGTGGCTATAGTAGGTCGAGTACCACTCTGGAATTAATAGGGTATATAGATAGTCATAACAGCTATCAAATGAGGCCAAATTTATGAACTCTAGCGCCGTCTAAAGGGTCCGTTCCAGCCGAAAACTGACAATCTTCATAGGCCGCTGGTGTTTTTTCGCCTATGGTGGCTATAGTAGGTCGAGTACCACTCTGGAATTAATAGGGTATATAGCCAGTTATAATATGTATCAAATGAGGCCAAATTTATGAACTCGAGCGCCGTCTAAGCGGTCCGTTCGGGCCGAAAACTGACAATCTTCATAGGCCGCTGGTGTTTTTTCGCCTATGGTGGCTATAGTAGGTCGAGTACCACTCTGTAGTTAATAGGGTATATAGATAGTCATAACAGCTATCAAATGAGGCCAAATTTATGAACTCTAGCGCCGTCTAAGCGGTCCGTTCGGGCCGAAAACTGACAATCTTCATAGGCCACTGGAGTTTTTTCGCCTATGGTGGCTATAGTAGGTCGAGTACCACTCTGGAATTAATAGGGTATAGAGCCAGTTATAATAGCTATCAAATGAGTCCAAATTTATGAACTCTAGCGCCGTCTAAGCGGTCCGTTTGGGCCGAAAACTGACAATCTTCATAGGCCGCTGGTGTTTTTTCGCCTATGGTGGCTATAGTAGGTCGAGTACCACTCTGTAGTTAATAGGGTATATAGATAGTCATAACAGCTATCAAATAAGGCCAAATTTATGCACTCGAGCGCCGTCTAAGCGGTCCGTTCGGGCCGAAAACTGACAATCCTCATAGGCCGCTGGTGTTTTTTCGCCTATGGTGGCTATAGTAGGTCGAATACCACTCTGTAGTTAATAGGGTATATAGATAGTCATAATATCTATCAAATGAGGCCAAATTTATGAACTCGAGCGCCATCTAAGCGGTCCGTTTGGGCCGAAAACTGACAATCTTCATAGGCCGCTGGTGTTTTTCGCCTATGGTGGCTATAGCAGGTCGAGTACCACTCTGGAATTAATAGGGTATATAGATATTCATAACAGCTATCAAATGAGGCCAAATTTATGAACTCGAGCGCCGTCTAAGCGGTCCGTTCGGGACGAAAACTGACAATCTTCATAGGCCGCTGGTGTTTTTTCGCCTATGGTGGCTATAGTAGGTCGAATACCACTCTGTAGTTAATAGGGTATATAGATAGTCATAACAGCTATCAAATAAGGCCAAATTTATGCACTCGAGCGCCGTCTAAGCGGTCCGTTCGGGCCGAAAACTGACAATCCTCATAGGTCGCTGGTGTTTTTTCGCCTATGGTGGCTATAGTAGGTCGAGTACCACTCTGTAGTTAAAAGGGTAAATAGATAGTCATAACAGCTATCAAATGAGGCCAAATTTATGAACTCGAGCGCCGTCTAAGCGGTCCGATCGGGCCGAAAACTGACAATCTTCATAGGCCGCTGGTGTTTTTTCGCCTATGGTGGCTATAGTAGGTCGAATACCACTCTGTAGTTAATAGGGTATATAGATAGTCATAATATCTATCAAATGAGGCCAAATAATGAACTCTAGCGCCGTCTAAGCGGTCCGTTCGGGCCGAAAACTGACAATCTTCATAGGCCGCTGGTGTTTTTTCGCCTATGGTGGCTATAGTTGGTCGAGTTCCACTCTAGAATTAATATGTTATATAAATAGTCATAACAGCTATCAAATGAGGCCAAATTTATGAACTCTAGCGCCGTCTAAGCGGTCCGTTCGGGCCGAAAACTGACAATCTTCATAGGCCACTGGAGTTTTTTCGCCTATGGTGGCTATAGTAGGTCGAATACCACTCTGTAGTTAATAGGGTATATAGATAGTCATAATATCTATCAAATGAGGCCAAATTTATGAACTCGAGCGCCATCTAAGCGGTCCGTTTGGGCCGAAAACTGACAATCTTCATAGGCCGCTGGTGTTTTTTCGCCTATGGTGGCTATAGCAGGTCGAGTACTACTCTGGAATTAATAGGGTATATAGATATTCATAACAGCTATCAAATGAGGCCAAATTTATGAACTCGAGCGCCGTCTAAGCGGTCCGATCGGGCCGAAAACTGACAATCTTCATAGGCCGCTGGTGTTTTTTCGCCTATGGTGGCTATAGTAGGTCGAGTACCACTCTGGAATTAATAGGGTATATAGACAGTTATAATAGCTATAAAATGAAATCAAATTTATGAACTCTAGCGCCGTCCAAGGGGTCCCCGTTCGGGCCGAAAACTGACAATCTTCATAGGCCGCGGGTGTTTTTTCGCCTATGGTTGCTATATTAGGTCGAGTACCACACTGGAATTAATCGTGTATATAGATATTCATAACAGCTATCAAATGAGACCAAATTTATTAACTCTAGCGCCGTCTAAGGGGTCCGTTCGGGCCGAAAACTGACAATCTTCACAGGCCGCGGGATTTTGTCTTCTATGGTGGCTATAGTAGGTCGAGTACCACTCTGGAATTAATAGGGTATATAGATAGTCATAACAGCTATCAAATGAGGCCAAATTTATGAACTCTAGCGCCGTCTAAAGGGTCCGCCCGGGCCGAAAACTAACAATCTTCATAGGCCGCTGGTGTTTTTCGCCTATGGTGGCTATAGTAGGTCGAGTACCACTCTGTAGTTAATAGGGTATATAGATAGTCATAACAGCTATCAAATGAGGCCAAATTTATGAACTCTAGCGCCGTCTAAGCGGTCCGTTCGGGCCGAAAACTGACAATCTTCATAGGCCGCTGGTGTTTTTTCGCCTATGGTGGCTATAGTAGGTCGAGTACCACTCTGGAATTAATAGGGTATATAGACAGTCATAACAGCTATCAAATGAGGCCAAATTTATGAACTCTAGCGCCGTCTAAGCGGTCCGTTCCAGCCGAAAACTGACAATCTTCATAGGCCGCTGGTGTTTTTTCGCCTATGGTGGCTATAGTAGGTCGAGTACCACTCTGGAATTAATAGGGTATATAGCCAGTTATAATATGTATCAAATGAGGCCAAATTTATGAACTCGAGCGCCGTCTAAGCGGTCCGTTCGGGCCGAAAACTGACAATCTTCATAGGCCGCTGGTGTTTTTCGCCTATGGTGGCTATAGTAGGTCGAGTACCACTCTGGAATTAATAGGGTATATAGCCAGTTATAATATGTATCAAATGAGGCCAAATTTATGAACTCGAGCGCCGTCTAAGCGGTCCGTTCGGGCCGAAAACTGACAATCTTCATAGGCCGCTGGTGTTTTTTCGCCTATGGTGGCTATAGTAGGTCGAATACCACTCTGTAGTTTATAGGGTATATAGATAGTCATAACAGCTATCAAATGAGGCCAAATTTATGAACTCTAGCGCCGTCTAAAGGGTCCGTTCGGGCCGAAAACTGACAATCTTCATAGGCCGCTGGTGTTTTTTCGCCTATGGTGGCTATAGTTGGTCGAGTTCCACTCTGGAATTAATAAGTTATATAAACAGTCATAACAGCTTTCAAATGAGGCCAAATTTATGAACTCTAGCGCCGTCTAAGCGGTCCGTTCGGGCCGAAAACTGACAATCTTCATAGGCCGCTGGTGTTTTTTCGCCTATGGTGGCTATAGTTGGTCGAGTTCCACTCTGGAATTAATAAGTTATATAAATAGTCATAACAGCTTTCAAATGAGGCCAAATTTATGAACTCTAGCGCCGTCTAAGCGGTTCGTTCGGGCCGAAAACTGACAATCTTCATAGGCCGCTGGTGTTTTTTCGCCTATGGTGGCTATAGATGGTCGAGTTCCACTCTGGAATTAATAAGTTATATAAATAGTCATAACAGCTATCAAATGAAGCCAAATTTATGAACTCTAGCGCCGTCTAAGCAGTCCGTTCGGGCCGAAAACTGACAATCTTCATAGGCCGCTCGTGTTTTTTCGCCTATGGTGGCTATAGTTGGTCGAGTTCCACTCTGGAATTAATAAGTTATATAAATAGTCATAACAGCTTTCAAATGAGGCCAAATTTATGAACTCTAGCGCCGTCTAAGCGGTTCGTTCGGGCCGAAAACTGACAATCTTCATAGGCCGCTGGTGTTTTTCGCCTATGGTGGCTATAGTTGGTCGAGTACCACTCTGGAATTCATAGGGTATATAGATATTCATAACAGCTATCAAATGAGGCTAAATTTATGAACTCGAGCGCCGTCTAAGCGGTCCGTTCGTGCCGAAAACTGACAATCTTCATAGGCCGCTGGTGTTTTTTCGCCTATGGTGACTATAGTAGGTCGAGTACCACTCTGTAGTTAATAGGGTATATAGATAGTCATAATATCTATCAAATGAGGCCAAATTTATGAACTCGAGCGCCGTCTAAGCGGTCCGTTCGGGACGAAAACTGACAATCTTCATAGGCCGCTGGTGTTTTTTCGCCTATAGTGGCTATAGTAGGTCGAGTACCACTCTGGAATTAATAGGGTATATAGATAGTCATAACAACTATCAAATGAGGCCAAATTTATGAACTCTCGCGTCGTCTTAAGGGTCAGTCCGGGCCAAAAACTAACAATCTTCATAGGCCGCTGGTGTTTTTTCGCCTATGGTGGCTATAGTAGGTCGAGTACCACTCTGTAGTTAATAGGTATATAGATAGTCATAACAGCTATCAAATGAGGCCAAATTTATGAACTCTAGCGCCGTCTAAGCGGTCCGTTCGGGCCGAAAACTGACAATCTTCATAGGCCGCTGGTGTTTTTTCGCCTATGGTGGCTATAGTTGGTCGAGTTCCACTCTGGAATTAATAAGTTATATAAATAGTCATAACAGCTATCAAATGAAGCCAAATTTATGAACTCTAGCGCCGTCTAAGCGGTCCGTTCGGGCCGAAAACTGACAATCTTCATAGGCCGCTGGTGTTTTTTCGCCTATGGTGGCTATAGTAGGTCGAGTATCACTCTGGAATTAATAGGGTATATATATAGTCATAACAGCTATCAAATGAAGCCAAATTTATGAACTCTAGCGCCGTCTAAGCAGTCCGTTCGGGCCGAAAACTGACAATCTTCATAGGCCGCTGGTGTTTTTTCGCCTATGGTGGCTATAGTTGGTCGAGTTCCACTCTGGAATTAATAAGTTATATAAATAGTCATAACAGCTTTCAAATGAGGCCAAATTTATGAACTCTAGCGCCGTCTAAGCGGTTCGTTCGGGCCGAAAACTGACAATCTTCATAGGCCGCTGGTGTTTTTCGCCTATGGTGGCTATAGTTGGTCGAGTACCACTCTGGAATTCATAGGGTATATAGATATTCATAACAGCTATCAAATGAGGCTAAATTTATGAACTCGAGCGCCGTCTAAGCGGTCCGTTCGGGCCGAAAACTGACAATCTTCATAGGCCGCTGGTGTTTTTTCGCCTATGGTGACTATAGTAGGTCGAGTACCACTCTGTAGTTAATAGGGTATATAGATAGTCATAATATCTATCAAATGAGGCCAAATTTATGAACTCGAGCGCCGTCTAAGCGGTCCGTTCGGGACGAAAACTGACAATCTTCATAGGCCGCTGGTGTTTTTTCGCCTATAGTGGCTATAGTAGGTCGAGTACCACTCTGGAATTAATAGGGTATATAGATAGTCATAACAACTATCAAATGAGGCCAAATTTATGAACTCTCGCGTCGTCTTAAGGGTCAGTCCGGGCCAAAAACTAACAATCTTCATAGGCCGCTGGTGTTTTTTCGCCTATGGTGGCTATAGTAGGTCGAGTACCACTCTGTAGTTAATAGGTATATAGATAGTCATAACAGCTATCAAATGAGGCCAAATTTATGAACTCGAGCGCCGTCTAAGCGGTCCGTTCGGGCCGAAAACTGACAATCTTCATAGGCCGCTGGTGTTTTTTCGCCTATGGTGGCTATAGTTGGTCGAGTTCCACTCTGGAATTAATAAGTTATATAAATAGTCATAACAGCTATCAAATGAAGCCAAATTTATGAACTCTAGCGCCGTCTAAGCGGTCCGTTCGGGCCGAAAACTGACAATCTTCATAGGCCGCTGGTGTTTTTTCGCCTATGGTGGCTATAGTTGGTCGAGTTCCACTCTGGAATTAATAAGTTATATAAATAGTCATAACAGCTATCAAATGAAGCCAAATTTATGAACTCTAGCGCCGTCTAAGCGGTCCGTTCGGGCCGAAAACTGACAATCTTCATAGGCCGCTGGTGTTTTTTCGCCTATGGTGGCTATAGTAGGTCGAGTATCACTCTGGAATTAATAGGGTATATATATAGTCATAACAGCTATCAAATGAAGCCAAATTTATGAACTCTAGCGCCGTCTAAAGGGTCCGTCCGGGCCGAAAACTAACAATCTTCATAGGCCGCTGGTGTTTTTTCGCCTATGGTGGCTATAGTAGGTCGAGTACCACTCTGTAGTTAATAGGGTATATAGATATTCATAACAGCTATCAAATGAGGCCAAATTTATGAACTCTCGCGTCGTCTTAAGGGTCAGTCCGGGCCGAAAACTAACAATCTTCATAGGCCGCTGGTGTTTTTTCGCCTATGGTGGCTATAGTAGGTCGAGTACCACTCTGTAGTTAATAGGGTATATAGATAGTCATAACAGCTATCAAATGAGGCCAAATTTATGAACTCTAGCGCCGTCTAAGCGGTCCGTTCGGGCCGAAAACTGACAATCTTCATAGGCCGCTGGTGTTTTTTCGCCTATGGTGGCTGTAGTTGGTCGAGTTCCATTGTGGAATGAATAAGTTATATAAATAGTCATAATAGCTATCAAATGAAGCCAAATTTATGAACTCTAGCGCCGTCTAAAGGGTCCGTCCGGGCCGAAAACTAACAATCTTCATAGGCCTAGGTGGCTATAGTAGGTCGAATACCACTCTGTAGTTAATAGGGTATATAGATAGTCATAACAGCTATCAAATGAGGCCAAATTTATGAACTCGAGCGCCGTCTAAGCGGTCCGTTCGGGCCGAAAACTGACAATCTTCATAGGCCGCTGGTGTTTTTTCGCCTATGGTGGCTATAGTAGGTCGAGTACCACTCTGTAGTTAATAGGGTATATAGATAGTCATAACAGCTATCAAATGAGGCCAAATTTATGAACTCTAGCGCCGTCTAAGCGGTCCGTTCGGGCCGAAAACTGACAATCTTCATAGGCCGCTGGTGTTTTTTCGCCTATGGTGGCTATTGTAGGTCGAGTACCACTCTGTAGTTAATAGGGTATATAGATAGTCATAATATCTATCAAATGAGGCCAAATTTATGAACTCGAGCGCCGTCTAAGCGGTCCGTTCGGGACGAAAACTGACAATCTTCATAGGCCGCTGGTGTTTTTTCGCCTATAGTGGCTATAGTAGGTCGAGTACCACTCTGGAATTAATAGGGTATATAGATAGTCATAACAGCTATCAAATGAAGCCAAATTTATGAACTCTAGCGCCGTCTAAAGGGTCCGTCCGGGCCGAAAACTAACAATCTTCATAGGCCGCTGGTGTTTTTTCGCCTATGATGGCTATAGTAGGCCGAGTACCACTCTGGAGTTAATAGGGTATATAGATATTCATAACAGCTATCAAATGAGGCTAAATTTATGAACTCTAGCGCCGTCTAAGGGGACCGTTCGGGCCGAAAACTGACAATCTTCATAGGCCGCTGGGTTTTTTTCGCCTATGGTGGCTATAGTTGGTCGAGTACCACTCTGGAATTCATAGGGTATATAGATATTCATAACAGCTATCAAATGAGGCTAAATTTATGAACTCGAGCGCCGTCTAAGCGGTCCGTTCGGGCCGAAAACTGACAATCTTCATAGGCCGCTGGTGTTTTTTCGCCTATGGTGACTATAGTAGGTCGAGTACCACTCTGTAGTTAATAGGGTATATAGATAGTCATAATATCTATCAAATGAGGCCAAATTTATGAACTCGAGCGCCGTCTAAGCGGTCCGTTCGGGACGAAAACTGACAATCTTCATAGGCCGCTGGTGTTTTTTCGCCTATAGTGGCTATAGTAGGTCGAGTACCACTCTGGAATTAATAGGGTATATAGATAGTCATAACAGCTATCAAATGAAGCCAAATTTATGAACTCTAGCGCCGTCTAAAGGGTCCGTCCGGGCCGAAAACTAACAATCTTCATAGGCCTAGGTGGCTTTAGTAGGTCGAATACCACTCTGTAGTTAATAGGGTATATAGATAGTCATAACAGCTATCAAATGAGGCCAAAGTTATGAACTCGAGCGCCGTCTAAGCGGTCCGTTCGGGCCGAAAACTGACAATCTTCATAGGCCGCTGGTGTTTTTTCGCCTATGGTGGCTATAGTAGGTCGAATACCACTCTGTAGTTAATAGGGTATATAGATAGTCATAACAGCTATCAAATGAGGCCAAATTTATGAACTCTAGCGCCGTCTAAGCGGTCCGTTCGGGCCGAAAACTGACAATCTTCATAGGCCGCTGGTGTTTTTTCGCCTATGGTGGCTATTGTAGGTCGAGTACCACTCTGTAGTTAATAAGGTATATAGATAGTCATAACAGCTATCAAATGAGGCCAAATTTATGAACTCTAGCGCCGTCTAAGCGGTCCGTTCGGGCCGAAAACTGACAATCTTCATAGGCCGCTGGTGTTTTTTCGCCTATGGTGGCTATAGTAGGTCGAGTACCACTCTGGAATTAATAAGTTATATAAATAGTCATAACAGCTATCAAATGAGGCCAAATTTATGAACTCTAGCGCCGTCTAAAGGGTCCGTTCCAGCCGAAAACTGACAATCTTCATAGGCCGCTGGTGTTTTTTCGCCTATGGTGGCTATAGTAGGTCGAGTACCACTCTGGAATTAATAGGGTATATAGATAGTCATAACAGCTATCAAATGAGGCCAAATTTATGAACTCTAGCGCCGTCTAAAGGGTCCGCCCGGGCCGAAAACTAACAATCTTCATAGGCCGCTGGTGTTTTTCGCCTATGGTGGCTATAGTAGGTCGAGTACCACTCTGTAGTTAATAGGGTATATAGATAGTCATAACAGCTATCAAATGAGGCCAAATTTATGAACTCGAGCGCCGTCTAAGCGGTCCGTTCGGGCCGAAAACTGACAATCTTCATAGGCCGCTGGTGTTTTTTCGCCTATGGTGGCTATAGTAGGTCGAGTACCACTCTGTTGTTAATAGGGTATATAGATAGTCATAACAGCTATCAAATGAGGCCAAATTTATGAACTCTAGCGCCGTCTAAGCGGTCCGTTCGGGCCGAAAACTGACAATCTTCATAGGCCACTGGAGTTTTTTCGCCTATGGTGGCTATAGTAGGTCGAGTACCACTCTGGAATTAATAGGGTATAGAGCCAGTTATAATAGCTATCAAATGAGGCCAAATTTATGAACTCTAGCGCCGTCTAAGCGGTCCGTTCGGGCCGAAAACTGACAATCTTCATAGGCCGCTGGTGTTTTTTCGCCTATGGTGGCTATAGTAGGTCGAGTACCACTCTGTAGTTAATAGGGTATATAGATAGTCATAACAGCTATCAAATAAGGCCAAATTTATGCACTCGAGCGCCGTCTAAGCGGTCCGTTCGGGCCGAAAACTGACAATCCTCATAGGCCGCTGGTGTTTTTTCGCCTATGGTGGCTATAGTAGGTCGAATACCACTCTGTAGTTAATAGGGTATATAGATAGTCATAATATCTATCAAATGAGGCCAAATTTATGAACTCGAGCGCCATCTAAGCGGTCCGTTTGGGCCGAAAACTGACAATCTTCATAGGCCGCTGGTGTTTTTCGCCTATGGTGGCTATAGCAGGTCGAGTACTACTCTGGAATTAATAGGGTATATAGATATTCATAACAGCTATCAAATGAGGCCAAATTTATGAACTCGAGCGCCGTCTAAGCGGTCCGTTCGGGACGAAAACTGACAATCTTCATAGGCCGCTGGTGTTTTTTTCGCCTATGGTGGCTATAGTAGGTCGAATACCACTCTGTAGTTAATAGGGTATATAGATAGTCATAACAGCTATCAAATAAGGCCAAATTTATGCACTCGAGCGCCGTCTAAGCGGTCCGTTCGGGCCGAAAACTTACAATCCTCATAGGTCGCTGGTGTTTTTTCGCCTATGGTGGCTATAGTAGGTCGAATACCACTCTGTAGTTAATAGGGTATATAGATAGTCATAATATCTATCAAATGAGGCCAAATTTATGAACTCGAGCGCCATCTAAGCGGTCCGTTTGGGCCGAAAACTGACAATCTTCATAGGCCGCTGGAGTTTTTTCGCCTATGGTGGCTATAGTAGGTCGAGTACCACTCTGTAGTTAAAAGGGTAAATAGATAGTCATAACAGCTATCAAATGAGGCCAAATTTATGAACTCGAGCGCCGTCTAAGCGGTCCGATCGGGCCGAAAACTGACAATCTTCATAGGCCGCTGGTGTTTTTTCGCCTATGGTGGCTATAGTAGGTCGAATACCACTCTGTAGTTAATAGGGTATATAGATAGTCATAATATCTATCAAATGAGGCCAAATAATGAACTCTAGCGCCGTCTAAGCGGTCCGTTCGGGCCGAAAACTGACAATCTTCATAGGCCGCTGGTGTTTTTTCGCCTATGGTGGCTATAGTTGGTCGAGTTCCACTCTGGAATTAATATGTTATATAAATAGTCATAACAGCTATCAAATGAGGCCAAATTTATGAACTCTAGCGCCGTCTAAGCGGTCCGTTCGGGCCGAAAACTGACAATCTTCATAGGCCACTGGAGTTTTTTCGCCTATGGTGGCTATAGTAGGTCGAGTACCACTCTGGAATTAATAGGGTATAGAGCCAGTTATAATAGCTATCAAATGAGTCCAAATTTATGAACTCTAGCGCCGTCTAAGCGGTCCGTTTGGGCCGAAAACTGACAATCTTCATAGGCCGCTGGTGTTTTTTCGCCTATGGTGGCTATAGTAGGTCGAGTACCACTCTGAAATTAATAGGGTATATAGAAAGTCATAACAGCTATCAAATGAGGCCAAATTTATGAACTCTAGCGCCGTCTAAAGGGTCCGTCCGGGCCGAAAACTAACAATCTTCATAGGCCGCTGGTGTTTTTTCGCCTATGGTGGCTATAGTAGGTCGAGTACCACTCTGTAGTTAATAGGGTATATAGATAGTCATAACAGCTATCAAATAAGGCCAAATTTATGCACTCGAGCGCCGTCTAAGCGGTCCGTTCGGGCCGAAAACTGACAATCCTCATAGGCCGCTGGTGTTTTTTCGCCTATGGTGGCTATAGTAGGTCGAATACCACTCTGTAGTTAATAGGGTATATAGATAGTCATAATATCTATCAAATGAGGCCAAATTTATGAACTCGAGCGCCATCTAAGCGGTCCGTTTGGGCCGAAAACTGACAATCTTCATAGGCCGCTGGTGTTTTTCGCCTATGGTGGCTATAGCAGGTCGAGTACCACTCTGGAATTAATAGGGTATATAGATATTCATAACAGCTATCAAATGAGGCCAAATTTATGAACTCGAGCGCCGTCTAAGCGGTCCGTTCGGGCCGAAAACTGACAATCTTCATAGGCCGCTGGTGTTTTTTCGCCTATGGTGGCTATAGTAGGTCGAGTACCACTCTGGAATTAATAGGGTATATAGACAGTTATAATAGCTATAAAATGAAATCAAATTTATGAACTCTAGCGCCGTCCAAGGGGTCCCCGTTCGGGCCGAAAACTGACAATCTTCATAGGCCGCGGGTGTTTTTTCGCCTATGGTTGCTATATTAGGTCGAGTACCACACTGGAATTAATCGTGTATATAGATATTCATAACAGCTATCAAATGAGACCAAATTTATTAACTCTAGCGCCGTCTAAGGGGTCCGTTCGGGCCGAAAACTGACAATCTTCACAGGCCGCGGGATTTTGTCTTCTATGGTGGCTATAGTAGGTCGAGTACCACTCTGGAATTAATAGGGTATATAGATAGTCATAACAGCTATCAAATGAGGCCAAATTTATGAACTCTAGCGCCGTCTAAAGGGTCCGCCCGGGCCGAAAACTAACAATCTTCATAGGCCGCTGGTGTTTTTCGCCTATGGTGGCTATAGTAGGTCGAGTACCACTCTGTAGTTAATAGGGTATATAGATAGTCATAACAGCTATCAAATGAGGCCAAATTTATGAACTCGAGCGCCGTCTAAGCGGTCCGTTCGGGCCGAAAACTGACAATCTTCATAGGCCGCTGGTGTTTTTTCGCCTATGGTGGCTATAGTAGGTCGAGTACCACTCTGGAATTAATAGGGTATATAGATAGTCATAACAGCTATCAAATGAGGCCAAATTTATGAACTCTAGCGCCGTCTAAGCGGTCCGTTCGGGCCGAAAACTGACAATCTTCATAGGCCACTGGAGTTTTTTCGCCTATGGTGGCTATAGTAGGTCGAGTACCACTCTGGAATTAATAGGGTATAGAGCCAGTTATAATAGCTATCAAATGAGTCCAAATTTATGAACTCTAGCGCCGTCTAAGCGGTCCGTTTGGGCCGAAAACTGACAATCTTCATAGGCCGCTGGTGTTTTTTCGCCTATGGTGGCTATAGTAGGTCGAGTACCACTCTGTAGTTAATAGGGTATATAGATAGTCATAACAGCTATCAAATAAGGCCAAATTTATGCACTCGAGCGCCGTCTAAGCGGTCCGTTCGGGCCGAAAACTGACAATCTTCATAGGCCGCTGGTGTTTTTTCGCCTATGGTGGCTATAGTAGGTCGAATACCACTCTGTAGTTAATAGGGTATATAGATAGTCATAATATCTATCAAATGAGGCCAAATTTATGAACTCGAGCGCCATCTAAGCGGTCCGTTTGGGCCGAAAACTGACAATCTTCATAGGCCGCTGGTGTTTTTCGCCTATGGTGGCTATAGCAGGTCGAGTACCACTCTGGAATTAATAGGGTATATAGATATTCATAACAGCTATCAAATGAGGCCAAATTTATGAACTCGAGCGCCGTCTAAGCGGTCCGTTCGGGACGAAAACTGACAATCTTCATAGGCCGCTGGTGTTTTTTCGCCTATGGTGGCTATAGTAGGTCGAGTACCACTCTGTAGTTAATAGGGTATATAGATAGTCATAACAGCTATCAAATAAGGCCAAATTTATGCACTCGAGCGCCGTCTAAGCGGTCCGTTCGGGCCGAAAACTGACAATCCTCATAGGTCGCTGGTGTTTTTTCGCCTATGGTGGCTATAGTAGGTCGAATACCACTCTGTAGTTAATAGGGTATATAGATAGTCATAATATCTATCAAATGAGGCCAAATTTATGAACTCGAGCGCCATCTAAGCGGTCCGTTTGGGCCGAAAACTGACAATCTTCATAGGCCGCTGGAGTTTTTTCGCCTATGGTGGCTATAGTAGGTCGAGTACCACTCTGTAGTTAAAAGGGTAAATAGATAGTCATAACAGCTATCAAATGAGGCCAAATTTATGATTTCGAGCGCCGTCTAAGCGGTCCGATCGGGCCGAAAACTGACAATCTTCATAGGCCGCTGGTGTTTTTTCGCCTATGGTGGCTATAGTAGGTCGAATACCACTCTGTAGTTAATAGGGTATATAGATAGTCATAATATCTATCAAATGAGGCCAAATAATGAACTCTAGCGCCGTCTAAGCGGTCCGTTCGGGCCGAAAACTGACAATCTTCATAGGCCGCTGGTGTTTTTTCGCCTATGGTGGCTATAGTTGGTCGAGTTCCACTCTAGAATTAATATGTTATATAAATAGTCATAACAGCTATCAAATGAGGCCAAATTTATGAACTCTAGCGCCGTCTAAGCGGTCCGTTCGGGCCGAAAACTGACAATCTTCATAGGCCACTGGAGTTTTTTCGCCTATGGTGGCTATAGTAGGTCGAGTACCACTCTGGAATTAATAGGGTATAGAGCCAGTTATAATAGCTATCAAATGAGTCCAAATTTATGAACTCTAGCGCCGTCTAAGCGGTCCGTTCGGGCCGAAAACTGACAATCTTCATAGGCCGCTGGTGTTTTTTCGCCTATGGTGGCTATAGTAGGTCGAGTACCACTCTGAAATTAATAGGGTATATAGATAGTCATAACAGCTATCAAATGAGGCCAAATTTATGAACTCTAGCGCCGTCTAAAGGGTCCGTCCGGGCCGAAAACTAACAATCTTCATAGGCCGCTGGTGTTTTTTCGCCTATGGTGGCTATAGTAGGTCGAGTACCACTCTGTAGTTAATAGGGTATATAGATAGTCATAACAGCTATCAAATAAGGCCAAATTTATGCACTCGAGCGCCGTCTAAGCGGTCCGTTCGGGCCGAAAACTGACAATCCTCATAGGCCGCTGGTGTTTTTTCGCCTATGGTGGCTATAGTAGGTCGAATACCACTCTGTAGTTAATAGGGTATATAGATAGTCATAATATCTATCAAATGAGGCCAAATTTATGAACTCGAGCGCCATCTAAGCGGTCCGTTTGGGCCGAAAACTGACAATCTTCATAGGCCGCTGGTGTTTTTCGCCTATGGTGGCTATAGCAGGTCGAGTACCACTCTGGAATTAATAGGGTATATAGATATTCATAACAGCTATCAAATGAGGCCAAATTTATGAACTCGAGCGCCGTCTAAGCGGTCCGTTCGGGCCGAAAACTGACAATCTTCATAGGCCGCTGGTGTTTTTTCGCCTATGGTGGCTATAGTAGGTCGAGTACCACTCTGGAATTAATAGGGTATATAGACAGTTATAATAGCTATAAAATGAAATCAAATTTATGAACTCTAGCGCCGTCCAAGGGGTCCCCGTTCGGGCCGAAAACTGACAATCTTCATAGGCCGCGGGTGTTTTTTCGCCTATGGTTGCTATATTAGGTCGAGTACCACACTGGAATTAATCGTGTATATAGATATTCATAACAGCTATCAAATGAGACCAAATTTATTAACTCTAGCGCCGTCTAAGGGGTCCGTTCGGGCCGAAAACTGACAATCTTCACAGGCCGCGGGATTTTGTCTTCTATGGTGGCTATAGTAGGTCGAGTACCACTCTGGAATTAATAGGGTATATAGATAGTCATAACAGCTATCAAATGAGGCCAAATTTATGAACTCTAGCGCCGTCTAAAGGGTCCGCCCGGGCCGAAAACTAACAATCTTCATAGGCCGCTGGTGTTTTTTCGCCTATGGTGGCTATAGTAGGTCGAGTACCACTCTGGAATTAATAGGGTATATAGATAGTCATAACAGCTATCAAATGAGGCCAAATTTATGAACTCTAGCGCCGTCTAAGCGGTCCGTTCGGGCCGAAAACTGACAATCTTCATAGGCCGCTGGTGTTTTTTCGCCTATGGTGGCTATAGTAGGTCGAGTACCACTCTGGAATTAATAGGGTATATAGACAGTCATAACAGCTATCAAATGAGGCCAAATTTATGAACTCTAGCGCCGTCTAAAGGGTCCGTTCCAGCCGAAAACTGACAATCTTCATAGGCCGCTGGTGTTTTTTCGCCTATGGTGGCTATAGTAGGTCGAGTACCACTCTGGAATTAATAGGGTATATAGCCAGTTATAATATGTATCAAATGAGGCCAAATTTATGAACTCGAGCGCCGTCTAAGCGGTCCGTTCGGGCCGAAAACTGACAATCTTCATAGGCCGCTGGTGTTTTTCGCCTATGGTGGCTATAGTAGGTCGAGTACCACTCTGGAATTAATAGGGTATATAGCCAGTTATAATATGTATCAAATGAGGCCAAATTTATGAACTCGAGCGCCGTCTAAGCGGTCCGTTCGGGCCGAAAACTGACAATCTTCATAGGCCGCTGGTGTTTTTTCGCCTATGGTGGCTATAGTTGGTCGAGTACCACTCTGGAATTCATAGGGTATATAGATATTCATAACAGCTATCAAATGAGGCTAAATTTATGAACTCGAGCGCCGTCTAAGCGGTCCGTTCGTGCCGAAAACTGACAATCTTCATAGGCCGCTGGTGTTTTTTCGCCTATGGTGACTATAGTAGGTCGAGTACCACTCTGTAGTTAATAGGGTATATAGATAGTCATAATATCTATCAAATGAGGCCAAATTTATGAACTCGAGCGCCGTCTAAGCGGTCCGTTCGGGACGAAAACTGACAATCTTCATAGGCCGCTGGTGTTTTTTCGCCTATGGTGGCTATAGTTGGTCGAGTTCCACTCTGGAATTAATAAGTTATATAAATAGTCATAACAGCTTTCAAATGAGGCCAAATTTATGAACTCTAGCGCCGTCTAAGCGGTTCGTTCGGGCCGAAAACTGACAATCTTCATAGGCCGCTGGTGTTTTTTCGCCTATGGTGGCTATAGTTGGTCGAGTTCCACTCTGGAATTAATAAGTTATATAAATAGTCATAACAGCTATCAAATGAAGCCAAATTTATGAACTCTAGCGCCGTCTAAGCAGTCCGTTCGGGCCGAAAACTGACAATCTTCATAGGCCGCTGGTGTTTTTTCGCCTATGGTGGCTATAGTTGGTCGAGTTCCACTCTGGAATTAATAAGTTATATAAATAGTCATAACAGCTTTCAAATGAGGCCAAATTTATGAACTCTAGCGCCGTCTAAGCGGTCCGTTCGGGCCGAAAACTGACAATCTTCATAGGCCGCTGGTGTTTTTCGCCTATGGTGGCTATAGTTGGTCGAGTACCACTCTGGAATTCATAGGGTATATAGATATTCATAACAGCTATCAAATGAGGCTAAATTTATGAACTCGAGCGCCGTCTAAGCGGTCCGTTCGGGCCGAAAACTGACAATCTTCATAGGCCGCTGGTGTTTTTTCGCCTATGGTGACTATAGTAGGTCGAGTACCACTCTGTAGTTAATAGGGTATATAGATAGTCATAATATCTATCAAATGAGGCCAAATTTATGAACTCGAGCGCCGTCTAAGCGGTCCGTTCGGGACGAAAACTGACAATCTTCATAGGCCGCTGGTGTTTTTTCGCCTATAGTGGCTATAGTAGGTCGAGTACCACTCTGGAATTAATAGGGTATATAGATAGTCATAACAACTATCAAATGAGGCCAAATTTATGAACTCTCGCGTCGTCTTAAGGGTCAGTCCGGGCCGAAAACTAACAATCTTCATAGGCCGCTGGTGGTTTTTCGCCTATGGTGGCTATAGTAGGTCGAGTACCACTCTGTAGTTAATAGGTATATAGATAGTCATAACAGCTATCAAATGAGGCCAAATTTATGAACTCTAGCGCCGTCTAAGCGGTCCGTTCGGGCCGAAAACTGACAATCTTCATAGGCCGCTGGTGTTTTTTCGCCTATGGTGGCTATAGTTGGTCGAGTTCCACTCTGGAATTAATAAGTTATATAAATAGTCATAACAGCTATCAAATGAAGCCAAATTTATGAACTCTAGCGCCGTCTAAGCGGTCCGTTCGGGCCGAAAACTGACAATCTTCATAGGCCGCTGGTGTTTTTTCGCCTATGGTGGCTATAGTAGGTCGAGTATCACTCTGGAATTAATAGGGTATATATATAGTCATAACAGCTATCAAATGAAGCCAAATTTATGAACTCTAGCGCCGTCTAAAGGGTCCGTCCGGGCCGAAAACTAACAATCTTCATAGGCCGCTGGTGTTTTTTCGCCTATGGTGGCTATAGTAGGTCGAGTACCACTCTGTAGTTAATAGGGTATATAGATATTCATAACAGCTATCAAATGAGGCCAAATTTATGAACTCTCGCGTCGTCTTAAGGGTCAGTCCGGGCCGAAAACTAACAATCTTCATAGGCCGCTGGTGTTTTTTCGCCTATGGTGGCTATAGTAGGTCGAGTACCACTCTGTAGTTAATAGGGTATATAGATAGTCATAACAGCTATCAAATGAGGCCAAATTTATGAACTCTAGCGCCGTCTAAGCGGTCCGTTCGGGCCGAAAACTGACAATCTTCATAGGCCGCTGGTGTTTTTTCGCCTATGGTGGCTAAAGTTGGTCGAGTTCCATTGTGGAATGAATAAGTTATATAAATAGTCATAATAGCTATCAAATGAAGCCAAATTTATGAACTCTAGCGCCGTCTAAAGGGTCCGTCCGGGCCGAAAACTAACAATCTTCATAGGCCTAGGTGGCTATAGTAGGTCGAATACCACTCTGTAGTTAATAGGGTATATAGATAGTCATAACAGCTATCAAATGAGGCCAAATTTATGAACTCGAGCGCCGTCTAAGCGGTCCGTTCGGGCCGAAAACTGACAATCTTCATAGGCCGCTGGTGTTTTTTCGCCTATGGTGGCTATAGTAGGTCGAATACCACTCTGTAGTTAATAGGGTATATAGATAGTCATAACAGCTATCAAATGAGGCCAAATTTATGAACTCTAGCGCCGTCTAAGCGGTCCGTTCGGGCCGAAAACTGACAATCTTCATAGGCCGCTGGTGTTTTTTCGCCTATGATGGCTATTGTAGGTCGAGTACCACTCTGTAGTTAATAGGGTATATAGATAGTCATAATATCTATCAAATGAGGCCAAATTTATGAACTCGAGCGCCGTCTAAGCGGTCCGTTCGGGACGAAAACTGACAATCTTCATAGGCCGCTGGTGTTTTTTCGCCTATAGTGGCTATAGTAGGTCGAGTACCACTCTGGAATTAATAGGGTATATAGATAGTCATCACAGCTATCAAATGAAGCCAAATTTATGAACTCTAGCGCCGTCTAAAGGGTCCGTCCGGGCCGAAAACTAACAATCTTCATAGGCCGCTGGTGTTTTTTCGCCTATGATGGCTATAGTAGGCCGAGTACCACTCTGGAGTTAATAGGGTATATAGATATTCATAACAGCTATCAAATGAGGCTAAATTTATGAACTCTAGCGCCGTCTAAGGGGACCGTTCGGGCCGAAAACTGACAATCTTCATAGGCCGCTGGGTTTTTTTCGCCTATGGTGGCTATAGTTGGTCGAGTACCACTCTGTAGTTAATAGGGTATATAGATAGTCATAACAGCTATCAAATGAGGCCAAAGTTATGAACTCGAGCGCCGTCTAAGCGGTCCGTTCGGGCCGAAAACTGACAATCTTCATAGGCCGCTGGTGTTTTTTCGCCTATGGTGGCTATAGTAGGTCGAATACCACTCTGTAGTTAATAGGGTATATAGATAGTCATAACAGCTATCAAATGAGGCCAAATTTATGAACTCTGGCGCCGTCTAAGCGGTCCGTTCGGGCCGAAAACTGACAATCTTCATAGGCCGCTGGTGTTTTTTCGCCTATGGTGGCTATTGTAGGTCGAGTACCACTCTGTAGTTAATAAGGTATATAGATAGTCATAACAGCTATCAAATGAGGCCAAATTTATGAACTCTAGCGCCGTCTAAGCGGTCCGTTCGGGCCGAAAACTGACAATCTTCATAGGCCGCTGGTGTTTTTTCGCCTATGGTGGCTATAGTAGGTCGAGTACCACTCTGGAATTAATAGGGTATATAGATAGTCATAACAGCTATCAAATGAGGCCAAATTTATGAACTCTAGCGCCGTCTAAAGGGTCCGTTCCAGCCGAAAACTGACAATCTTCATAGGCCGCTGGTGTTTTTTCGCCTATGGTGGCTATAGTAGGTCGAGTACCACTCTGGAATTAATAGGGTATATAGCCAGTTATAATATGTATCAAATGAGGCCAAATTTATGAACTCGAGCGCCGTCTAAGCGGTCCGTTCGGGCCGAAAACTGACAATCTTCATAGGCCGCTGGTGTTTTTTCGCCTATGGTGGCTATAGTAGGTCGAGTACCACTCTGTTGTTAATAGGGTATATAGATAGTCATAACAGCTATCAAATGAGGCCAAATTTATGAACTCTAGCGCTGTCTAAGCGGTCCGTTCGGGCCGAAAACTGACAATCTTTATAGGCCACTGGAGTTTTTTCGCCTATGGTGGCTATAGTAGGTCGAGTACCACTCTGGAATTAATAGGGTATAGAGCCAGTTATAATAGCTATCAAATGAGTCCAAATTTATGAACTCTAGCGCCGTCTAAGCGGTCCGTTTGGGCCGAAAACTGACAATCTTCATAGGCCGCTGGTGTTTTTTCGCCTATGGTGGCTATAGTAGGTCGAGTACCACTCTGTAGTTAATAGGGTATATAGATAGTCATAACAGCTATCAAATAAGGCCAAATTTATGCACTCGAGCGCCGTCTAAGCGGTCCGTTCGGGCCGAAAACTGACAATCCTCATAGGCCGCTGGTGTTTTTTCGCCTATGGTGGCTATAGTAGGTCGAATACCACTCTGTAGTTAATAGGGTATATAGATAGTCATAATATCTATCAAATGAGGCCAAATTTATGAACTCGAGCGCCATCTAAGCGGTCCGATTGGGCCGAAAACTGACAATCTTCATAGGCCGCTGGTGTTTTTCGCCTATGGTGGCTATAGCAGGTCGAGTACCACTCTGGAATTAATAGGGTATATAGATATTCATAACAGCTATCAAATGAGGCCAAATTTATGAACTCGAGCGCCGTCTAAGCGGTCCGTTCGGGACGAAAACTGACAATCTTCATAGGCCGCTGGTGTTTTTTCGCCTATGGTGGCTATAGTAGGTCGAATACCACTCTGTAGTTAATAGGGTATATAGATAGTCATAACAGCTATCAAATAAGGCCAAATTTATGCACTCGAGCGCCGTCTAAGCGGTCCGTTCGGGCCGAAAACTGACAATCCTCATAGGTCGCTGGTGTTTTTTCGCCTATGGTGGCTATAGTAGGTCGAATACCACTCTGTAGTTAATAGGGTATATAGATAGTCATAATATCTATCAAATGAGGCCAAATTTATGAACTCGAGCGCCATCTAAGCGGTCCGTTTGGGCCGAAAACTGACAATCTTCATAGGCCGCTGGTGTTTTTTCGCCTATGGTGGCTATAGTAGGTCGAGTACCACTCGGGCGGGCGAAAGGCTATCCCACCACACGCGTCCTTCGAGGCGCAGTGGCATAGCTTCTCGCCTATTTTGCTCGTCTGTCCCGGCAAGCAATTTGGCGTGGTCTTGGGAGTAGCGCACGGTCGCGACGATACCCATGGCAAGTGTGACTGTATCCTGCTCGTGGTTGCTGCCTGCTATTAGTCTGGTCCTTCTGAACAGACATAACAGAAACAGTCATGCGCTTACCCTTCCCTTCCTATCCTTTCTACTCTCCACCTTGTCTTGGTCGTTCTCCTCACTCCTCGTTCTCGAGAAGAGACTGGGAGCAACCCTTTCCCTTTTCCCTTTCCCTGTTCCTCATTTCCTATGTCCTCTCCCTACCGTCGGGTCTGGTGTGCGTTCACACCGCTTCCAGACAGGCTCAGTCCTGGGCTACCGGCGGAAAATCCGTAATCCGCCAACGATGAGCTTTGGCTCTACGGTGGGACGGAGATCTGACCTTAACCGGTTGGGTCGCGAGGAGTAAACCTCTTTAAAAAATCCCGAACTTCCGGCGCAGCGGTACGTGGCGTCGGGATGCTTGGTCTCGCGACCAAGTGGCTGGCAGGTGATCAGCCGCTAGCGGCCAACCCTGAGGGAATCTCCCGCCCTCTCAGGTGTAATAGGGTTATCGGGGCATTCGGGTCCCTGCCCCGATGGACCTAATTCTTACCTTGACGCTCGTGGGAACAGAAATGGATACGCAAATATTAAAAAACTTTTTTGAAGATGAAAAGGAGAAGGAGGTCGTTGGTCCAGCGGTAGTTGCCGTGGATGTGAATAGAGAGAACAACCTTGGAGGGTTGGGTAATCGAGATGCGGAATCGGGTTGTTCTGTCCTCCCTGATAAGGTAGTTGAGGTGTTAAAGGAAGGAGTGGTCTGTGATCAACCTTCCAAATTCTTTGTGAAACCTGATCGCAAACGCAGGTTGGAAAAGCTGGGCTCCAAATCGGAATCATCCGGTGAAGATGAAGCTACAGAGATAGTGGCGAAGCCGATGCCGGCCAGAAGGGGACGCAAGTTACGGGGCTTGACGCAGTCTCGCGACAGTGTAGGAGGTTTCAAAAAGGTCGCGGATACGACATGTAACGAGAAGAGTGACGGGGGCGAGACTGATGTCTCCTGTGTATCCGCTATCTCACTAATATCGGAAGTAGCCAAGCGCGATCTCAATCTGACTTCACGCCAGCGCGAACAGCTGGAGGGACGCGCTGAGGTGCAGTTAATCAAACTGATGATAGACGAGGAGATGCTTGACAGCATGCCTACGCAGGTATTATGTCAGCAACTCCAAGAAGACGCTGCTGAGATTTTGCGGATTGCAGCAAGGTCCGGCAATCTGAAGGGAACCTTTGTGCGCAATCTCAAAATGTCGGCAAAGCGTGTGAAGAAGACGGGCATACTGCTCAAAGACCGGACAGTGGTCCAAGAGACCGCCATCCTCCAGAAGCAGAACTCTGTCCTGCAAAAAGAAGTGGCGGATCTCCGCAAGGAACTGGCGGAGTTGAAGGCTGCGTTAAATAAGCCGAAACCCCAAACAACCACAAGGTTGGACGAAGTGGAGAGCACCATCATGCGCCAAGTTGGAAACATGCTGGAGGCTCGCTTCGCTGCAATGGAGGACCGGCTTCTACCAGAGAAGCGTCTTCGTCCACCACTCGCTTCAGATACACGAAATGCGGGCTCAGCCGAGACGTATGCCAAAAAGGCTGCCTCTAAAAAGGTATCTTCTCCTCCGATCGTGGGATCTGAAAAAGAAACCAACAAAAAGCGGCGATCTGAAAGGACTCCAATGTCAGAGCCTGTGCCGGTCGAGATAGCGGCTGCAACTGTGGCCAATGAAACGCCGGTTTCTGTCTGTACAGATGCGGTGGAGTCCCTACCGGCGCAGACACAGCGTAAAAAGTCAAAAAATAAGAGGGGACCGCGAAATAGTTTTAAAGAAACCCTGAGTACGGCGAGGGAAGAACCGAAGGAAGGCTGGACTACGGTAGTCTCAAAAAGTAATAAGCGAAAAACACGCAAGAAGAAGGTCACGGCTACTAAAGATGAATCTCAACGAGCGGATAACGCGAAACTACGCCCTCCTCGTTCTACGGCTGTAGTATTGACAATACAGCCGGAGGCTGAAGCAAGGGGCTTAACCTATGCTTCGGTTCTGGCTGAGGCCAGGCGAAAGGTCCCGGTAGTAGACATCCCGGGCCTGAGTTTAAAGCAAGCACTCACCGGCGCTCGCATTTTTAGAATTCCGGGTGCCGCAAGCGGCGATAAAGCTGACGCTTTGGCTGAAAAACTGCGTGAGGCACTTAATCCGGAAGATGTAAGCATTTCTAGGCCTATCAAATGTGCGGAACTGAGACTTATAGATCTGGAGGACTCGGTTAGCGCAGCGGAAGTAGCAGCCGCGGTCGCGCGTAATGGGGGCTGTTTAGAGGAGCAGGTGAAAGTTGGCCCGATACGAACGGGGTCTTCCGGGCTAGGCACGGCTTGGGTGCGTTGTCCAGTGGCTGCTGCGAAAAAGATAGCTGCCAAAGAAGGCCTAGTGGTGGGGTGGGTTACTGCAAGGGTGAAGTTGCTCGGTCCCAAACCCACGCATTGTTTCCGCTGCCTAAGAATAGGACATGTGAGTGTCACGTGTCCTGCGGAAGTGGACTGCAGCGAACAGTGTTATCGCTGCGGTTCCCAAGGCCACTTGGCCAAAGCGTGCAAGGCGGCACCACACTGTTTCGTGTGTGCTGCTATCGGCAAACCCACTGCGCATCTGGTAAGAAGCGCAGCGTGTGCAGCCCCCCCTGTGAAGGGAGTCAGAAAAGCCGCCAGTGAAGTGAGGCCGGCAAACATGGAAGTAGAAAGTCTGAACAATGGATCATAGTCGCCTTTACAGAATCTTACAGGGTAATCTGAACCACTGCAGCGGGGCGCAGGATCTGCTACTGCAATCCATGCGGCAGTGGTCGATAGACATCGCTGTAGTCGCAGAGCCCTACTTTGTGCCAGACCGGCCCAATTGGGCTGGGGATACGTTGGGCGCCGTGGCAATTGTGGGGGAGGGGACGCTGCAGGTTTTGGACAGGGGCCAAGGTTTTGTTGTCATTAGATGGGGAGAGGCGGCCTTAATAGGCGTATACTTTTCCCCGAACAGGCCCCTAGCGGAATTTGAAATCTTCCTGGACGAAGTTGGGGCGGCGGTGCGACGCGCAGCTCCACTGCCGGTATTTATCCTGGGAGACTTAAACGCCAAATCTACGGCGTGGGGTGGTCCGTCAACTGACGCTCGGGGAGAAGCTCTGGAAGAGTGGACAGTGATTGTTGGCATCTCTCTCCTGAATCGAGGATCTGTACACACTTGTGTGCGACGGCAGGGTGGCTCAATTGTTGATGTGTCATTTGCATCCCCTGCTGTCGCAGCGTTCGTCCAGGGCTGGCGGGTTCTTGAGGGTGTAGAGACCTTGTCCGATCATCGGTATATCCGGTTTGAGGTCTCTCCTCATAGTGCGTCCAACAGTAGGAGGGTTCTAGGACGAACACACTTTCCACGGTGGTCAATTAAGAAAATAAACATTGACGTTGCGTTGGAGGCCGCGTTTGTACAGTCCTGGGCGGCGCAGTCTGTGACACCGTCAATTGAGATAGACGAAGAGGCGGCATGGTTTACGTCGGCTATGACCAGCATTTGCGACGCTGCTATGCCGAGGGCCAGTCCCCGCACATCGAAGAGGGCAGTTTATTGGTGGTCAGCCGAGATAGATGAGCTGCGTAGGAGTTGCGTGGCTGCACGTCGCGCATACATGCGGCAACGCCGACGGAGAGTACGCAACGAGGCTGAGGGCGACCAGCTGTACGCGGTGTACAGAGAATTGAAAGAAAACCTGCAGCTGGTCATCCTCAAAGCAAAAAAGGAGGCCCGTGAGGACATGTTAGCTCGGCTTGATCGAGATCCGTGGGGACGACCGTATCGGGCTGCGCGGAGCAAGTTGCGTGGACAAACAGGGCCACTTACGGAGACCCTCGAGCCGCGGCTGCTGGACGGGGTTGTGTCCGCACTTTTCCCGGAACGCGCGGCACACGTGCCGCCGGAAATGGCTCCGAACAATAATAGTAGGCAAACGCAAGCGGTCCCCGATGAGAACATTGCATTCATGTCTCCGGACGAGGTGGCAGTGGCAGCACGAAGACTTCGATCTAACACCGCGCCAGGTCCTGATGGAGTCCCGGGACGTGTGGTAGCCCTGGCACTGGAGGCGTTAGGAGACAGGTATCAAGCTTTACTCAATGCCTGTCTAAGAAGTGGAAGATTTCCGACTCCATGGAAATGTGGGAAACTAGTTTTGCTACAGAAGGAGGGTCGTCCCCAAAGCTCGCCGTCAGCATACCGACCAATCGTTTTGCTGGACGAGGCCGGCAAGATCTTTGAGCGTGTCCTTGCCGCCCGCATTGTCCAACATCTTGGCACGACTGGCCCAGATTTAAGCCAGTGCCAGTACGGATTCCGGGAGGGTCGATCCACGGTGGATGCGATTCTTGATGTGAAGGCCCTCTCGGAGGAGACCGTCTCAGGGCGCGGTGTGATGTTGGCGGTGTCTCTTGACATCGCCAACGCATTCAACACCCTGCCTTTTGAATGTATCCTGGCGGCTCTAGGCTACCACAGACTGCCTGTCTACCTGCGGCGGGTTTTGGCGGACTACTTACGAAATAGATGTGTGGTCTGCGTAAGGGGAGATGGGCGGCTACTACGTCAACATATGACGTGCGGTGTTCCACAGGGGTCGGTGTTGGGCCCTCTTCTGTGGAACATCGGCTACGACTGGGTGCTGCGCGGCGCTCTTGAAAGAGGGCTACGAGTGTTCTGTTACGCAGACGACACACTCGTCACGGCCCAAGGGGCCAATGCGGAAGAGGCAGTGCGGTTGGCGACAGAAGGAGTGTCGCAAGTGGTGGATCGTGTCCGGCGGCTGGGGTTAAGGGTAGCCCTAGAAAAGACCGAGGCCCTGTGCTTCCATGGGGCCCGGAGGCGGCTCCCTCATGGAATGACTATAACGGTCGATGGCATTTCGGTCGAGGTCGGGACCCAGATGAAATACCTGGGTCTCATCCTCGACTCAAGGTGGAAGTTTGGGGCCCACTTTAAGATGTTGGCCCCAAAATTAGTCAGAGCAGCGGGAGCTCTCAGCCGGCTCCTGCCAAATTTGCGAGGCCCTAGCGCGAGCTGTCGCCGCCTTTATACCGAGGTGGTGCGATCGATGGCCCTATATGGCGCACCGGTGTGGGCGGACGCTCTGACCGCCCAGAACAAGACCCTGCTGCGACGGCCGCAGCGGGTCATGGCGATCAGGGTGATACGTGGCTACCGCACTATATCGTGCGAGGCGGCGTGCGTCCTAGCCGGGACACTACCCTGGGACCTGGAGGCCAAGGTGCTGGCTGCCGTCTATCGTCGTAGAGCGGAGCTCCGAGAGGACAGTGGCAGCACGATGCCAGAGGACCTGGTTACATGGCGGCGACAAGCGCAAGAAAGCGCAGTGAGTGAGTGGCGGGAGCGGCTGATCGAGCCAGCCGCCGGCCACTTAACCATACGGGCGGTTCGTCCAGTCCTCGCGGAGTGGGCAAACCGAAAGCACGGGGTACTTACCTTCCGGCTGGTGCAGGTCCTGTCGGGGCACGGCTGCTTTGGCAGGTACCTGTGGAAGGTGGCCGGGAGGGAAGTCACGCCAAGGTGCCATGAGTGTGGCGCCACTGAGGACACTGCGCAACATACGCTGGAAATATGCCCTGCTTGGGCGGCCCAGCGCGGTGTCCTCACGGGTGTAATAGGGAGAGATATCACGCTGCCCAATGTAGTGAGAGCAATGGTCGGCAGCGAAAGGTCTTGGCTGGCGGTAGAGGCCTTCTGCGAGGAAGTTATTTCGCGGAAGGAGGCGGCGGAGCGGAGCAGGGAAAATGATCCCCTCGCTGCTCCGAACCGTCGTCGGAGAGTCGGGCGGAGGAGGCGGGCGGCTGCCGACCTCATGCCACCGTGATGGGGGCCGGCGGACGACAGCAACGGGGGTTGCTGTCGTCTATGCAGAACATTTGGCCCCCGAGGTTGGAGGACGCGCCAAGTGTTCCGGTGCGCCCTCACCAAGTAGAAGGACCAGGGCGGGGATACCCTGATAAAGTCGAGTTCGAAAAACGGACAGCCGCTGACGGGTCGCGGAAGTATGTCAGCGTCCCCGTGACTCGCCTCTATAGCGGGCGATGGAACACGGTGGGGTTTTAGTGGGTAGGACTTGCTCCAGCGACGGCCGGATATACGCCGACCGTCGCTGAAGCGAGTAGTCCCACATAACCTGTTAACGTCCCCGTTGTTAACGGGTATCCAAGAGGATTTCCCCACTCAAAAAAAAAAAAAAAAAAAAAAAAAAAAAAAAGGTCGAGTACCACTCTGTAGTTAAAAGGGTAAATAGATAGTCATAACAGCTATCAAATGAAACCAAATTTATGAACTCGAGCGCCGTCTAAGCGGTCCGATCGGGCCGAAAACTGACAATCTTCATAGGCCGCTGGTGTTTTTTCGCCTATGGTGGCTATAGTAGGTCGAATACCACTCTGTAGTTAATAGGGTATATAGATAGTCATAATATCTATCAAATGAGGCCAAATAATGAACTCTAGCGCCGTCTAAGCGGTCCGTTCGGGCCGAAAACTGACAATCTTCATAGGCCGCTGGTGTTTTTTCGCCTATGGTGGCTATAGTTGGTCGAGTTCCACTCTAGAATTAATATGTTATATAAATAGTCATAACAGCTATCAAATGAGGCCAAATTTATGAACTCTAGCGCCGTCTAAGCGGTCCGTTCGGGCCGAAAACTGACAATCTTCATAGGCCACTGGAGTTTTTTTGCCTATGGTGGCTATAGTAGGTCGAGTACCACTCTGGAATTAATAGGGTATAGAGCCAGTTATAATAGCTATCAAATGAGTCCAAATTTATGAACTCTAGCGCCGTCTAAGCGGTCCGTTTGGGCCGAAAACTGACAATCTTCATAGGCCGCTGGTGTTTTTTCGCCTATGGTGGCTATAGTAGGTCGAGTACCACTCTGAAATTAATAGGGTATATAGATAGTCATAACAGCTATCAAATGAGGCCAAATTTATGAACTCTAGCGCCGTCTAAAGGGTCCGTCCGGGCCGAAAACTAACAATCTTCATAGGCCGCTGGTGTTTTTTCGCCTATGGTGGCTATATTAGGTCGAGTACCACTCTGTAGTTAATAGGGTATATAGATAGTCATAACAGCTATCAAACAAGGCCAAATTTATGCACTCGAGCGCCGTCTAAGCGGTCCGTTCGGGCCGAAAACTGACAATCCTCATAGGCCGCTGGTGTTTTTTCGCCTATGGTGGCTATAGTTGGTCGAGTTCCACTCTAGAATTAATATGTTATATAAATAGTCATAACAGCTATCAAATGAGGCCAAATTTATGAACTCTAGCGCCGTCTAAGCGGTCCGTTCGGGCCGAAAACTGACAATCTTCATAGGCCACTGGAGTTTTTTCGCCTATGGTGGCTATAGTATGTCGAGTACCACTCTGGAATTGATAGGGTATAGAGCCAGTTATAATAGCTATCAAATGAGTCCAAATTTATGAACTCTAGCGCCGTCTAAGCGGTCCGTTTGGGCCGAAAACTGACAATCTTCATAGGCCGCTGGTGTTTTTTCGCCTATGGTGGCTATAGTAGGTCGAGTACCACTCTGAAATTAATAGGGTATATAGATAGTCATAACAGCTATCAAATGAGGCCAAATTTATGAACTCTAGCGCCGTCTAAAGGGTCCGTCCGGGCCGAAAACTAACAATCTTCATAGGCCGCTGGTGTTTTTTCGCCTATGGTGGCTATAGTAGGTCGAGTACCACTCTGTAGTTAATAGGGTATATAAATAGTCATAACAGCTATCAAATAAGGCCAAATTTATGCACTCGAGCGCCGTCTAAGCGGTCCGTTCGGGCCGAAAACTGACAATCCTCATAGGCCGCTGGTGTTTTTTCGCCTATGGTGGCTATAGTAGGTCGAATACCACTCTGTAGTTAATAGGGTATATAGATAGTCATAATATCTATCAAATGAGGCCAAATTTCTGAACTCGAGCGCCGTCTAAGCGGTCCGATCGGGCCGAAAACTGACAATCTTCATAGGCCGCTGGTGTTTTTTTGCCTATGGTGGCTATAGTAGGTCGAGTACCACTCTGGAATTAATAGGGTATATAGACAGTTATAATAGCTATAAAATGAAATCAAATTTATGAACTCTAGCGCCGTCCAAGGGGTCCCCGTTCGGGCCGAAAACTGACAATCTTCATAGGCCGCGGGTGTTTTTTCGCCTATGGTTGCTATATTAGGTCGAGTACCACACTGGAATTAATCGTGTATATAGATATTCATAACAGCTATCAAATGAGACCAAATTTATTAACTCTAGCGCCGTCTAAGGGGTCCGTTCGGGCCGAAAACTGACAATCTTCACAGGCCGCGGGATTTTGTCTTCTATGGTGGCTATAGTAGGTCGAGTACCACTCTGGAATTAATAGGGTATATAGATAGTCATAACAGCTATCAAATGAGGCCAAATTTATGAACTCTAGCGCCGTCTAAAGGGTCCGCCCGGGCCGAAAACTAACAATCTTCATAGGCCGCTGGTGTTTTTCGCCTATGGTGGCTATAGTAGGTCGAGTACCACTCTGTAGTTAATAGGGTATATAGATAGTCATAACAGCTATCAAATGAGGCCAAATTTATGAACTCTAGCGCCGTCTAAGCGGTCCGTTCGGGCCGAAAACTGACAATCTTCATAGGCCGCTGGTGTTTTTTCGCCTATGGTGGCTATAGTAGGTCGAGTACCACTCTGGAATTAATAGGGTATATAGACAGTCATAACAGCTATCAAATGAGGCCAAAGTTATGAACTCTAGCGCCGTCTAAAGGGTCCGTTCCAGCCGAAAACTGACAATCTTCATAGGCCGCTGGTGTTTTTTCGCCTATGGTGGCTATAGTAGGTCGAGTACCACTCTGGAATTAATAGGGTATATAGCCAGTTATAATATGTATCAAATGAGGCCAAATTTATGAACTCGAGCGCCGTCTAAGCGGTCCGTTCGGGCCGAAAACTGACAATCTTCATAGGCCGCTGGTGTTTTTCGCCTATGGTGGCTATAGTAGGTCGAGTACCACTCTGGAATTAATAGGGTATATAGCCAGTTATAATATGTATCAAATGAGGCCAAATTTATGAACTCGAGCGCCGTCTAAGCGGTCCGTTCGGGCCGAAAACTGACAATCTTCATAGGCCGCTGGTGTTTTTTCGCCTATGGTGGCTATAGTAGGTCGAATACCACTCTGTAGTTTATAGGGTATATAGATAGTCATAACAGCTATCAAATGAGGCCAAATTTATGAACTCTAGCGCCGTCTAAAGGGTCCGTTCGGGCCGAAAACTGACAATCTTCATAGGCCGCTGGTGTTTTTTCGCCTATGGTGGCTATAGTTGGTCGAGTTCCACTCTGGAATTAATAAGTTATATAAACAGTCATAACAGCTTTCAAATGAGGCCAAATTTATGAACTCTAGCGCCGTCTAAGCGGTCCGTTCGGGCCGAAAACTGACAATCTTCATAGGCCGCTGGTGTTTTTTCGCCTATGGTGGCTATAGTTGGTCGAGTTCCACTCTGGAATTAATAAGTTATATAAATAGTCATAACAGCTTTCAAATGAGGCCAAATTTATGAACTCTAGCGCCGTCTAAGCGGTTCGTTCGGGCCGAAAACTGACAATCTTCATAGGCCGCTGGTGTTTTTTCGCCTATGGTGGCTATAGTTGGTCGAGTTCCACTCTGGAATTAATAAGTTATATAAATAGTCATAACAGCTATCAAATGAAGCCAAATTTATGAACTCTAGCGCCGTCTAAGCAGTCCGTTCAGGCCGAAAACTGACAATCTTCATAGGCCGCTGGTGTTTTTTCGCCTATGGTGGCTATAGTTGGTCGAGTTCCACTCTGGAATTAATAAGTTATATAAATAGTCATAACAGCTTTCAAATGAGGCCAAATTTATGAACTCTAGCGCCGTCTAAGCGGTTCGTTCGGGCCGAAAACTGACAATCTTCATAGGCCGCTGGTGTTTTTCGCCTATGGTGGCTATAGTTGGTCGAGTACCACTCTGGAATTCATAGGGTATATAGATATTCATAACAGCTATCAAATGAGGCTAAATTTATGAACTCGAGCGCCGTCTAAGCGGTCCGTTCGGGCCGAAAACTGACAATCTTCATAGGCCGCTGGTGTTTTTTCGCCTATGGTGACTATAGTAGGTCGAGTACCACTCTGTAGTTAATAGGGTATATAGATAGTCATAATATCTATCAAATGAGGCCAAATTTATGAACTCGAGCGCCGTCTAAGCGGTCCGTTCGGGACGAAAACTGACAATCTTCATAGGCCGCTGGTGTTTTTTCGCCTATAGTGGCTATAGTAGGTCGAGTACCACTCTGGAATTAATAGGGTATATAGATAGTCATAACAACTATCAAATGAGGCCAAATTTATGAACTCTCGCGTCGTCTTAAGGGTCAGTCCGGGCCGAAAACTAACAATCTTCATAGGCCGCTGGTGTTTTTTCGCCTATGGTGGCTATAGTAGGTCGAGTACCACTCTGTAGTTAATAGGTATATAGATAGTCATAACAGCTATCAAATGAGGCCAAATTTATGAACTCTAGCGCCGTCTAAGCGGTCCGTTCGGGCCGAAAACTGACAATCTTCATAGGCCGCTGGTGTTTTTTCGCCTATGGTGGCTATAGTTGGTCGAGTTCCACTCTGGAATTAATAAGTTATATAAATAGTCATAACAGCTATCAAATGAAGCCAAATTTATGAACTCTAGCGCCGTCTAAGCGGTCCGTTCGGGCCGAAAACTGACAATCTTCATGGGCCGCTGGTGTTTTTTCGCCTATGGTGGCTATAGTAGGTCGAGTATCACTCTGGAATTAATAGGGTATATAGATAGTCATAACAGCTATCAAATGAGGCCAAATTTATGAACTCTAGCGCCGTCTAAGCGGTCCGTTCGGGCCGAAATAGATATTCATAACAGCTATCAAATGAGGCCAAATTTATGAACTCTCGCGTCGTCTTAAGGGTCAGTCCGGGCCGAAAACTAACAATCTTCATAGGCCGCTGGTGTTTTTTCGCCTATGGTGGCTATAGTAGGTCGAGTACCACTCTGTAGTTAATAGGGTATATAGATAGTCATAACAGCTATCAAATGAGGCCAAATTTATGAACTCTAGCGCCGTCTAAGCGGTCCGTTCGGGCCGAAAACTGACAATCTTCATAGGCCGCTGGTGTTTTTTCGCCTATGGTGGCTGAAGTTGGTCGAGTTCCATTGTGGAATGAATAAGTTATATAAATAGTCATAATAGCTATCAAATGAAGCCAAATTTATGAACTCTAGCGCCGTCTAAAGGGTCCGTCCGGGCCGAAAACTAACAATCTTCATAGGCCTAGGTGGCTATAGTAGGTCGAATACCACTCTGTAGTTAATAGGGTATATAGATAGTCATAACAGCTATCAAATGAGGCCAAAGTTATGAACTCGAGCGCCGTCTAAGCGGTCCGTTCGGGCCGAAAACTGACAATCTTCATAGGCCGCTGGTGTTTTTTCGCCTATGGTGGCTATAGAAGGTCGAATACCACTCTGTAGTTAATAGGGTATATAGATAGTCATAACAGCTATCAAATGAGGCCAAATTTATGAACTCTAGCGCCGTCTAAGCGGTCCGTTCGGGCCGAAAACTGACAATCTTCATAGGCCGCTGGTGTTTTTTCGCCTATGATGGCTATTGTAGGTCGAGTACCACTCTGTAGTTAATAAGGTATATAGATAGTCATAACAGCTATCAAATGAGGCCAAATTTATGAACTCTAGCGCCGTCTAAGCGGTCCGTTCGGGCCGAAAACTGACAATCTTCATAGGCCGCTGGTGTTTTTTCGCCTATGGTGGCTATAGTAGGTCGAGTACCACTCTGGAATTAATAGGGTATATAGCCAGTTATAATATGTATCAAATGAGGCCAAATTTATGAACTCGAGCGCCGTCTAAGCGGTCCGTTCGGGCCGAAAACTGACAATCCTCATAGGTCGCTGGTGTTTTTTCGCCTATGGTGGCTATAGTAGGTCGAATACCACTCTGTAGTTAATAGGGTATATAGATAGTCATAATATCTATCAAATGAGGCCAAATTTATGAACTCGAGCGCCATCTAAGCGGTCCGTTTGGGCCGAAAACTGACAATCTTCATAGGCCGCTGGTGTTTTTTCGCCTATGGTGGCTATAGTAGGTCGAGTACCACTCTGTAGTTAAAAGGGTAAATAGATAGTCATAACAGCTATCAAATGAGGCCAAATTTATGAACTCTAGCGCCGTCTAAGCGGTCCGATCGGGCCGAAAACTGACAATCTTCATAGGCCGCTGGTGTTTTTTCGCCTATGGTGGCTATAGTAGGTCGAATACCACTCTGTAGTTAATAGGGTATATAGATAGTCATAATATCTATCAAATGAGGCCAAATAATGAACTCTAGCGCCGTCTAAGCGGTCCGTTCGGGCCGAAAACTGACAATCTTCATAGGCCACTGGTGTTTTTTCGCCTATGGTGGCTATAGTTGGTCGAGTTCCACTCTAGAATTAATATGTTATATAAATAGTCATAACAGCTATCAAATGAGGCCAAATTTATGAACTCTAGCGCCGTCTAAGCGGTCCGTTCGGGCCGAAAACTGACAATCTTCATAGGCCACTGGAGTTTTTTCGCCTATGGTGGCTATAGTAGGTCGAGTACCACTCTGAAATTAATAGGGTATATAGATAGTCATAACAGCTATCAAATGAGGCCAAATTTATGAACTCTAGCGCCGTCTAAAGGGTCCGTCCGGGCCGAAAACTAACAATCTTCATAGGCCGCTGGTGTTTTTTCGCCTATGGTGGCTATAGTAGGTCGAGTACCACTCTGTAGTTAATAGGGTATATAGATAGTCATAACAGCTATCAAATAAGGCCAAATTTATGCACTCGAGCGCCGTCTAAGCGGTCCGTTCGGGCCGAAAACTGACAATCCTCATAGGCCGCTGGTGTTTTTTCGCCTATGGTGGCTATAGTAGGTCGAATACCACTCTGTAGTTAATAGGGTATATAGATAGTCATAATATCTATCAAATGAGGCCAAATTTATGAACTCGAGCGCCATCTAAGCGGTCCGTTTGGGCCGAAAACTGACAATCTTCATAGGTCGCTGGTGTTTTTCGCCTATGGTGGCTATAGCAGGTCGAGTACTACTCTGGAATTAATAGGGTATATAGATATTCATAACAGCTATCAAATGAGGCCAAATTTATGAACTCTAGCGCCGTCTAAGCGGTCCTATCGGGCCGAAAACTGACAATCTTCATAGGCCGCTGGTGTTTTTTCGCCTATGGTGGCTATAGTAGGTCGAGTACCACTCTGGAATTAATAGGGTATATAGACAGATATAATAGCTATAAAATGAAATCAAATTTTTGAACTCTAGCGCCGTCCAAGGGGTCCGTTCGGGCCGAAAACTGACAATCCTCATAGGTCGCTGGTGTTTTTTCGCCTATGGTGGCTATAGTAGGTCGAATACCACTCTGTAGTTAATAGGGTATATAGATAGTCATAATATCTATCAAATGAGGTCAAATTTATGAACTCTAGCGCCGTCTAAAGGGTCCGTTCCAGCCGAAAACTGACAATCTTCATAGGCCGCTGGTGTTTTTTCGCCTATGGTGGCTATAGTAGGTCGAGTACCACTCTGGAATTAATAGGGTATATAGCCAGTTATAATATGTATCAAATGAGGCCAAATTTATGAACTGGAGCGCCGTCTAAGCGGTCCGTTCGGGCCGAAAACTGACAATCCTCATAGGTCGCTGGTGTTTTTTCGCCTATGGTGGCTATAGTAGGTCGAATACCACTCTGTAGTTAATAGGGTATATAGATAGTCATAATATCTATCAAATGAGGCCAAATTTATGAACTCGAGCGCCATCTAAGCGGTCCGTTTGGGCCGAAAACTGACAATCTTCATAGGCCGCTGGTGTTTTTTCGCCTATGGTGGCTATAGTAGGTCGAGTACCACTCTGTAGTTAAAAGGGTAAATAGATAGTCATAACAGCTATCAAATGAGGCCAAATTTATGAACTCGAGCGCCGTCTAAGCGGTCCGATCGGGCCGAAAACTGACAATCTTCATAGGCCGCTGGTGTTTTTTCGCCTATGGTGGCTATAGTAGGTCGAATACCACTCTGTAGTTAATAGGGTATATAGATAGTCATAATATCTATCAAATGAGGCCAAATAATGAACTCTAGCGCCGTCTAAGCGGTCCGTTTGGGCCGAAAACTGACAATCTTCATAGGCCGCTGGTGTTTTTTCGCCTATGGTGGCTATAGTAGGTCGAGTACCACTCTGAAATTAATAGGGTATATAGATAGTCATAACAGCTATCAAATGAGGCCAAATTTATGAACTCTAGCGCCGTCTAAAGGGTCCGTCCGGGCCGAAAACTAACAATCTTCATAGGCCGCTGGTGTTTTTTTCGCCTATGGTGGCTATAGTAGGTCGAGTACCACTCTGTAGTTAATAGGGTATATAGATAGTCATAACAGCTATCAAATAAGGCCAAATTTATGCACTCGAGCGCCGTCTAAGCGGTCCGTTCGGGCCGAAAACTGACAATCCTCATAGGCCGCTGGTGTTTTTTCGCCTATGGTGGCTATAGTAGGTCGAATACCACTCTGTAGTTAATAGGGTATATAGATAGTCATAATATCTATCAAATGAGGCCAAATTTATGAACTCGAGCGCCATCTAAGCGGTCCGTTTGGGCCGAAAACTGACAATCTTCATAGGCCGCTGGTGTTTTTCGCCTATGGTGGCTATAGCAGGTCGAGTACCACTCTGGAATTAATAGGGTATATAGATATTCATAACAGCTATCAAATGAGGCCAAATTTATGAACTCGAGCGCCGTCTAAGCGGTCCGTTCGGGCCGAAAACTGACAATCTTCATAGGCCGCTGGTGTTTTTTCGCCTATGGTGGCTATAGTAGGTCGAGTACCACTCTGGAATTAATAGGGTATATAGACAGTTATAATAGCTATAAAATGAAATCAAATTTATGAACTCTAGCGCCGTCCAAGGGGTCCCCGTTCGGGCCGAAAACTGACAATCTTCATAGGCCGCGGGTGTTTTTTCGCCTATGGTTGCTATATTAGGTCGAGTACCACACTGGAATTAATCGTGTATATAGATATTCATAACAGCTATCAAATGAGACCAAATTTATTAACTCTAGCGCCGTCTAAGGGGTCCGTTCGGGCCGAAAACTGACAATATTCACAGGCCGCGGGATTTTGTCTTCTATGGTGGCTATAGTAGGTCGAGTACCACTCTGGAATTAATAGGGTATATAGATAGTCATAACAGCTATCAAATGAGGCCAAATTTATGAACTCTAGCGCCGTCTAAAGGGTCCGCCCGGGCCGAAAACTAACAATCTTCATAGGCCGCTGGTGTTTTTCGCCTATGGTGGCTATAGTAGGTCGAGTACCACTCTGTAGTTAATAGGGTATATAGATAGTCATAACAGCTATCAAATGAGGCCAAATTTATGAACTCTAGCGCCGTCTAAGCGGTCCGTTCGGGCCGAAAACTGACAATCTTCATAGGCCGCTGGTGTTTTTTCGCCTATGGTGGCTATAGTAGGTCGAGTACCACTCTGGAATTAATAGGGTATATAGACAGTCATAACAGCTATCAAATGTGGCAAAATTTATGAACTCTAGCGCCGTCTAAAGGGTCCGTTCCAGCCGAAAACTGACAATCTTCATAGGCCGCTGGTGTTTTTTCGCCTATGGTGGCTATAGTAGGTCGAGTACCACTCTGGAATTAATAGGGTATATAGCCAGTTATAATATGTATCAAATGAGGCCAAATTTATGAACTCGAGCGCCGTCTAAGCGGTCCGTTCGGGCCGAAAACTGACAATCTTCATAGGCCGCTGGTGTTTTTCGCCTATGGTGGCTATAGTAGGTCGAGTACCACTCTGGAATTAATAGGGTATATAGCCAGTTATAATATGTATCAAATGAGGCCAAATTTATGAACTCGAGCGCCGTCTAAGCGGTCCGTTCGGGCCGAAAACTGACAATCTTCATAGGCCGCTGGTGTTTTTTCGCCTATGGTGGCTATAGTAGGTCGAATACCACTCTGTAGTTAATAGGGTATATAGATAGTCATAACAGCTATCAAATGAGGCCAAATTTATGAACTCTAGCGCCGTCTAAAGGGTCCGTTCGGGCCGAAAACTGACAATCTTCATAGGCCGCTGGTGTTTTTTCGCCTATGGTGGCTATAGTTGGTCGAGTTCCACTCTGGAATTAATAAGTTATATAAACAGTCATAACAGCTTTCAAATGAGGCCAAATTTATGAACTCTAGCGCCGTCTAAGCGGTCCGTTCGGGCCGAAAACTGACAATCTTCATAGGCCGCTGGTGTTTTTTCGCCTACGGTGGCTATAGTTGGTCGAGTTCCACTCTGGAATTAATAAGTTATATAAATAGTCATAACAGCTTTCAAATGAGGCCAAATTTATGAACTCTAGCGCCGTCTAAGCGGTTCGTTCGGGCCGAAAACTGACAATCTTCATAGGCCGCTGGTGTTTTTTCGCCTATGGTGGCTATAGTTGGTCGAGTTCCACTCTGGAATTAATAAGTTATAAAAATAGTCATAACAGCTATCAAATGAAGCCAAATTTATGAACTCTAGCGCCGTCTAAGCAGTCCGTTCGGGCCGAAAACTGACAATCTTCATAGGCCGCTGGTGTTTTTTCGCCTATGGTGGCTATAGTTGGTCGAGTTCCACTCTGGAATTAATAAGTTATATAAATAGTCATAACAGCTTTCAAATGAGGCCAAATTTATGAACTCTAGCGCCGTCTAAGCGGTTCGTTCGGGCCGAAAACTGACAATCTTCATAGGCCGCTGGTGTTTTTCGCCTATGGTGGCTATAGTTGGTCGAGTACCACTCTGGAATTCATAGGGTATATAGATATTCATAACAGCTATCAAATGAGGCTAAATTTATGAACTCGAGCGCCGTCTAAGCGGTCCGTTCGTGCCGAAAACTGACAATCTTCATAGGCCGCTGGTGTTTTTTCGCCTATGGTGACTATAGTAGGTCGAGTACCACTCTGTAGTTAATAGGGTATATAGATAGTCATAATATCTATCAAATGAGGCCAAATTTATGAACTCGAGCGCCGTCTAAGCGGTCCGTTCGGGACGAAAACTAACAATCTTCATAGGCCGCTGGTGTTTTTCGCCTATGGTGGCTATAGTAGGTCGAGTACCACTCTGTAGTTAATAGGGTATATAGATAGTCATAACAGCTATCAAATGAGGCCAAATTTATGAACTCTAGCGCCGTCTAAGCGGTCCGTTCGGGCCGAAAACTGACAATCTTCATAGGCCGCTGGTGTTTTTTCGCCTATGGTGGCTATAGTAGGTCGAGTACCACTCTGGAATTAATAGGGTATATAGACAGTCATAACAGCTATCAAATGAGGCCAAATTTATGAACTCTAGCGCCGTCTAAAGGGTCCGTTCCAGCCGAAAACTGACAATCTTCATAGGCCGCTGGTGTTTTTTCGCCTATGGTGGCTATAGTAGGTCGAGTACCACTCTGGAATTAATAGGGTATATAGCCAGTTATAATATGTATCAAATGAGGCCAAATTTATGAACTCGAGCGCCGTCTAAGCGGTCCGTTCGGGCCGAAAACTGACAATCTTCATAGGCCGCTGGTGTTTTTCGCCTATGGTGGCTATAGTAGGTCGAGTACCACTCTGGAATTAATAGGGTATATAGCCAGTTATAATATGTATCAAATGAGGCCAAATTTATGAACTCGAGCGCCGTCTAAGCGGTCCGTTCGGGCCGAAAACTGACAATCTTCATAGGCCGCTGGTGTTTTTTCGCCTATGGTGGCTATAGTAGGTCGAATACCACTCTGTAGTTAATAGGGTATATAGATAGTCATAACAGCTATCAAATGAGGCCAAATTTATGAACTTTAGCGCCGTCTAAAGGGTCCGTTCGGGCCGAAAACTGACAATCTTCATAGGCCGCTGGTGTTTTTTCGCCTATGGTGGCTATAGTTGGTCGAGTTCCACTCTGGAATTAATAAGTTATATAAACAGTCATAACAGCTTTCAAATGAGGCCAAATTTATGAACTCTAGCGCCGTCTAAGCGGTCCGTTCGGGCCGAAAACTGACAATCTTCATAGGCCGCTGGTGTTTTTTCGCCTACGGTGGCTATAGTTGGTCGAGTTCCACTCTGGAATTAATAAGTTATATAAATAGTCATAACAGCTTTCAAATGAGGCCAAATTTATGAACTCTAGCGCCGTCTAAGCGGTTCGTTCGGGCCGAAAACTGACAATCTTCATAGGCCGCTGGTGTTTTTTCGCCTATGGTGGCTATAGTTGGTCGAGTTCCACTCTGGAATTAATAAGTTATATAAATAGTCATAACAGCTATCAAATGAAGCCAAATTTATGAACTCTAGCGCCGTCTAAGCGGTCCGTTCGGGCCGAAAACTGACAATCTCATAGGCCGCTGGTGTTTTTTCGCCTATGGTGGCTATAGTTGGTCGAGTTCCACTCTGGAATTAATAAGTTATATAAATAGTCATAACAGCTTTCAAATGAGGCCAAATTTATGAACTCTAGCGCCGTCTAAGCGGTTCGTTCGGGCCGAAAACTGACAATCTTCATAGGCCGCTGGTGTTTTTCGCCTATGGTGGCTATAGTTGGTCGAGTACCACTCTGGAATTCATAGGGTATATAGATATTCATAACAGCTATCAAATGAGGCTCAATTTATGAACTCGAGCGCCGTCTAAGCGGTCCGTTCGTGCCGAAAACTGACAATCTTCATAGGCCGCTGGTGTTTTTTCGCCTATGGTGACTATAGTAGGTCGAGTACCACTCTGTAGTTAATAGGGTATATAGATAGTCATAATATCTATCAAATGAGGCCAAATTTATGAACTCGAGCGCCGTCTAAGCGGTCCGTTCGGGACGAAAACTGACAATCTTCATAGGCCGCTGGTGTTTTTTTCGCCTATAGTGGCTATAGTAGGTCGAGTACCACTCTGGAATTAATAGGGTATATAGATAGTCATAACAACTATCAAATGAGGCCAAATTTATGAACTCTCGCGTCGTCTTAAGGGTCAGTCCGGGCCGAAACTAACAATCTTCATAGGCCGCTGGTGTTTTTTCGCCTATGGTGGCTATAGTAGGTCGAGTACCACTCTGTAGTTAATAGGTATATAGATAGTCATAACAGCTATCCAATGAGGCCAAATTTATGAACTCTAGCGCCGTCTAAGCGGTCCGTTCGGGCCGAAAACTGACAATCTTCATAGGCCGCTGGTGTTTTTTCGCCTATGGTGGCTATAGTTGGTCGAGTTCCACTCTGGAATTAATAAGTTATATAATAGTCATAACAGCTATCAAATGAAGCCAAATTTATGAACTCTAGGCGCCGTCTAAGCGGTCCGTTCGGGCCGAAAACTGACAATCTTCATGGGCCGCTGGTGTTTTTTTCGCCTATGGTGGCTATAGTAGGTCGAGTATCACTCTGGAATTAATAGGGTATATATATAGTCATAACAGCTATCAAATGAAGCCAAATTTATGAACTCTAGCGCCGTCTAAAGGGTCCGTCCGGGCCGAAAACTAACAATCTTCATAGGCCGCTGGTGTTTTTTCGCCTATGGTGGCTATAGTAGGTCGAGTACCACTCTGTAGTTAATAGGGTATATAGATATTCATAACAGCTATCAAATGAGGCCAAATTTATGAACTCTCGCGTCGTCTTAAGGGTCAGTCCGGGCCGAAAACTAACAATCTTCATAGGCCGCTGGTGTTTTTTCGCCTATGGTGGCTATAGTAGGTCGAGTACCACTCTGTAGTTAATAGGGTATATAGATAGTCATAACAGCTATCAAATGAGGCCAAATTTATGAACTCTAGCGCCGTCTAAGCGGTCCGTTCGGGCCGAAAACTGACAATCTTCATAGGCCGCTGGTGTTTTTTCGCCTATGGTGGCTGAAGTTGGTCGAGTTCCATTGTGGAATGAATAAGTTATATAAATAGTCATAACAGCTATCAAATGAAGCCAAATTTATGAACTCTAGCGCCGTCTAAAGGGTCCGTCCGGGCCGAAAACTAACAATCTTCATAGGCCTAGGTGGCTATAGTAGGTCGAATACCACTCTGTAGTTAATAGGGTATATAGATAGTCATACAGCTATCAAATGAGGCCAAATTTATGAACTCGAGCGCCGTCTAGCGGTCCGTTCGGGCCGAAAACTGACAATCTTCATAGGCCGCTGGTGTTTTTTCGCCTATGGTGGCTATAGTTG